>JACWBX010001145.1:0-40522 GCA_014622435.1 Polypedilum pembai
AAATATCAACCTGATAGTTTTTAACTTGATAGTTAACTATCATGATTTTCACTATTAAAAAACTATCTTGATAGAATTTCCAACTATCATAAAAACTATCAGAAACTATCATGATTGAAATATCAGCTTGATAGTTTTTTACCTGATAGTCTACTATCATGATTTTTACTATCAAAAAACTATCTTGATAGTTTTTCCTACTATCAAAAAAACTATCAAAAACTATCAAGATTTAAACTATCATTGATTAAAAACTATCAAAAACTATCTTGACTATCTTGACAATCAACTATCAACAAAACTATTTTGTCCCTCTCCTTGCAAACAAATAAAAAAGAAGTGTAGAAAAATATTTCATTTTATCACAATTCAAAGAATGAGGAAATTATTATTCACTAGTTTCCTCTCTCTATATTATATTTTTTTGCAATATTTCATTATATTACGGACAAGAATGAAGAGAGAAAGTGTGAGAAAGAAGAAAATTCTTTGCTTTTTATTTACATAAAATTTGTACTACCGTCTTCCCTCGAATATAAGAGCCGGTTCTTATATTCGAGAATAAGAGCCATGGTTCTTATATTCGAATATAAGAGCCGGCTCTTATAATAGAGCAAAATCTCTTACTTTTGAAATTTCAAAAAATTTCTTAAAAAATTGAAATTTTCCACATTTTCCAAAGAAGTTTTCTTATTTTTAACGTATTTTTCAAAAAAAGCTCTTATTTTAGAAAGTACTTATATTAGAACAAAAATCGGAAAAAGTGAAAATTTTAAAAATGTGCTTAGTTTCTAATATAAGAGCCGGCTCTTATATTCGAGGGAAGACGGTAGTTGTAGCAGAAGCAAATAGAAAATAAGAAGCAGCCAACAAACTACTTTGAAATGTGCTTTATTTGCTCTTATCAAAAAATTGTATTCTGAATTTGTCGCATTTAGCAGTAGTAGCGAAATGCAAGGAAAAACACGAATTATTGTCATGATGTTGATGTTTGCTACATTTTATGCAATTTTCTCTTCCTCTCTTTCTCTCCTTACTTTCATCTTCTTAATGTCGTCCTCTTTCTTTCCTTCATCACCATGCAGACAACAACGCTATTGCTCTACACACATACTTTCAGTGAATTTCAATTTTTTTTCTCTCTCTCTCTCTTTCTACAAAAATAGATAAAAAATTCAATTCATGTGTGTACACATAAGGAAAGAGTTTATGTACATCTATAATTGCTTTTTGAAGAATTGTAGCGAGAGAAAGAAAAAAGCTGTCACGTTCTTATAATAAGGATGTTTGTCTCTTTCAAATATTAGTGTGCAGTAGTAAAAATTCTTGTAACATTTTATTCGTGTATTTAAATAAATGTGATTGTAAACAAAAATGTAGGTAAAAACATGAAAAGAAAATGACATAGTTTGAAATTTTTTATTGTTTATGAAGTTTAGAAACTGAATTTAAGTTTGTAGAAAATGTTACAATTTTGGCTACTTTCTACAGTTTATTTTGGCTACTGACTATGGGCTAACAGTTTGACAACTCTGTATTAAAGTACTTTTTGTATATTATAAATTTAGTCTTTTTGGGTACCGCCTTTTCTCTTAAATGAATCGTAATGCGACCTCTATCTGCTTTCTAAGAAGAGTAAGCTCTTTTTTTTGTTATTTAATCTTCAAACTGCCCCTAATTGCTTAGTAATCAAAGTGTTTCTGCTTTGCTATATTTTGGTAAATTAACATTCGTTCTGGAACAGCTTTTTGACTAATTTTTGACCTAACATTCTAAAACTACTCAAAAATATTAACATTCAGCGCTAACTATTCAAGCATTCTCAGACTATGCTGAATACTGAAATGCTTTACTAAAATAATTCAACTTAAACATTGCAATATTGCTTTTTCATTTATATCACAACAACATCTTTTGATTAAAAATCCCTAGCATAAAAATTATAAATTTGAGTTCTGAAAGCTTTTCGCTTAGTAGATTAAATTTAATTTGAAGAAATTCATTAAATCCATAGAAAGATATTGATAAAAAAAAATTATTAAAAAACTTCACAAAAATTCTTATTCAAATTTTCCAAGAAAATAGACTTATAAAATCTTCATATCTGTCTCAATGTCACAAAATCCCCTTTTAAAAGTGAAGAACATAAAAAGCATTTTGATCATCAACGAATCATCCTCTTCACAACTAAATTTTCATTTTTATGCTCGCTAGAACTGCTGCTGAAGTGTATAATGCACATTTTAAAACTTTCTTTTTCTTGCTCGAACCGCCGCCACTTTTTTTCATATCTCATGTGGTGAAGAAATGAAATAAAGATTTTCATGCTCAGTTCGTTTCTTCATCTATGATAAAGAAAGCAAAGCAAAGCGTTGCAGCAATGTGAGAATTTTTGATGATAGTTTTTCTCGCTTTCTCTCCTGCATAATCTTTTGAATAATACATCATCATGAAGAATTTCTTTTTCTCGCCTTCTTTTTTTTCTCCTAACAAAAATGATGGTGAAGTTGGACAGAAAGAAAAACTTTTTCATTTTAAAAATAAATTTTCAAATCAATTCGTTCACTTTAAAATGAAAATGAAAAAAAAGAAAAATCTCTTGATAAGATCACTAAAATTTAACAAACAAAAGAAGCAGCAGCAGTAGCAGTAGAAGCGGCTATAGAAATAATCTTTATTGCTCTTTGAAGCTCTCACGAGACCTTTTGAAACAATTTTTTTTTGTTGGCTTCAACTGAATATATAATATCATTCTCTCTCTCATCATCTCTCTTTCGCTCTTGCTCACTCTTTATGGCTAGAAAGTTTATCAGTGAAGGAAGAAAAAAAAAAATTCTACTTGGAAAATTTAATAAAATTTCATTTTAATTTTCATCTAATCCCTCAACGGTAGGAAAAAGAAGCTTTTTTAAAGGCACAACAAAAAAATTGTATGCATGTGGTTGTAGCATTAATAGAGAAAGAGAGAGAGAGAAAAAAAGAAGTCATTTAAATCGATAATCTTGTTTATGTTTCTTTGGGCCTATAAGAATTATGACCTCACTGTCTTATTCTCTCTCTATTGTGTGTATTTTTTTTTTACTCACAACAATACAAAAAGAATAACATAAAGTTAAAAACAGAAATGAGGATGAGAAACATTATGCCTTTTTTTTAGAGCGTGAGATTATTTTTGTTTGCAATTTTTTTAATGTTGAGTATTATTAAAATAAGAATAAATGAGTAAGGGAAAATATACTTCAACTAGAGAATGGAGCCGGTAAATGTATATTGTTGTTAAAAGATGTTGTTTGCTGTCTATTTAACGAGTTCATAATTTAAAGAAATTAACGGTTTTTAAAAATTTAAATTTTTTATTGTTGAATTTTATTCAAAATAACGAATTTTTGAGATTCAAATGTTTTACCAGGCATTGACACACAAAAAAAGATCAATAAAGACCATAAAAGATCATTTGGAAGCAGCTGAGAGCAATAATATTTTTTTTTTATTCTTACTCCAATTTGATTTTTTTGTTCTTTTTTGAACTTTTTGTGTTTCTATGCGGCTTGATTTTGGTATCCTAATTTGGACAATTTAATATCAAAGTACAAAAAAGAACAAAAAAGAAGAAAAGACAAATTAAATTCTCAAAGTCCTGGTGTCCAAAATTTTAATTTTTAGTTCTTTTCCTAGCTTCTATTTAGCTTTTTGTAGCTATTTATAATTTTTTGTTGCTTTTTGCAGTTTTTCATAGTTTTTCCAGTTTTTTTTATTCGTGAATACCTCTGGATAAAAAAATTTTATTTTACTAAATATTTCTTTATCTTTTTAAAGATTTTTTTATATTCAACATGCTTTTTAATAACTTCCACAAAGAAATATTTTTGAACGTCCAAAGAGAAGAAAAATGCAAAGGAAGCAATTTGAAATCTCAACAAAATTGACTTTTTCCTTTCATTCTTCTTTTAATTCCTTCCTTCACAAAAAAAAAAGAAATGCACAAGAGAGAGGAAAAGTCTATTTCTATAAACATAAGCTCATTTCTTTTCTTTTTTCTTCTACGCTTAAGGTAAAAAAAAGTTAGAACGTAAGTAATGCAAAAAATCTCTCTTACCTGCACAATATCTTCATAAAAGCTAAACACATAAACCTCATTGTTATCCAATCTTGTAGGCGGGCATGGCAAGCATGTCTCTGACATCCATCGTCGAAAGCATTTCAACCTAGTGGGTGGATGGATGAATAGATAGAGAATGTATGTATGAAGAAGCAAAAAAAGAGACACACAAATTTTTTTTATTATATTCTTGGACTAACCAAAGCAGCCGAACAAAAGAAAGAAAAAAATTTTTGCTTACCGTTCAAGGAAATCCTTCACCGAGTGAACCATGATGTTGTAAATTTCATTAGCTGATGGCTTCATTGTGATTTCGGGTGCCGCTAGGACGGCATCCACCTCGAACATGACTTCGTTCTGCATGAGCTTCTCCGAAAAGTTTTGCAAGTTTCTTGTCGTAAAACGAACAAGTGCGGAAAACATTTCACGCTCCCAATATGTGTAATAATGATTCATTTTGTCCGATTCACCAGTAAATGTGCCGAGAATTAAGCTCTCAAGTTTAATCATTGTTGGTCCAATTGAGTCATAAAGTCTTTGCAATTTGCTCGTCTTTTCATTTCGTTCGAGTTCTAAACTACGAAAATATTCAAGGCAAGATTTCACACTCAAATCTCGCTCAGTTATTCGAACTGATTTTTTTCTTTCGCCAATTGCATCAATTTCTTCAAGGTCATCAGGTGTTTCGCTCATTTTTCCATCAATTTTAGAACTTTTGAGAATAATTGGCGCTCTCAAATTACTTGTTGATGATTTTTGTTCATGTCTATCAATTACAAATAGTGAAAATGACTCCAATTCGCTCACTTTTCCATGAATATTCTTTGCCATTCGATTTATTTGCATTACAATTGCTGAAAGATTTTTTAACAATCGTTCGCATGATTCACAAAAGGTTTTGATGTTAAGCGTCTGCCATGTATATCGACCGAGTCCTGCTTGAATTGTTGATTCTGTTTCATAGAGTTTATCACGTAGGAAATGAATCTGTTGATTGAAATTCGATTCATTGTGTGAAAAGAAAAAAAAATGAACAAATGAATTCATTAATTTTATTGTTGATGATAAACAATGGAGAAAATAAAGTAAATTATTAATTGAAATGTTCTTTTTCAATCTTTTAAATCAATTTGATTGCTACTAAAATTTGTACTAAAAATGAAAATTTAGAACAAAATTAATTGTACAAAAAGTTAAGTTTTTAGTACAAAAGTAAATTTTAGTACACAAAACAAAATTTCAATTTATTTTGCAAAATACTTCTTTTTCAACAAAAGAATTCAATATAAGTAAGAAAAAAATCTAATGTGTCAATTACAAAAGATTTTTTCATCACAATCAAATTAAATTGTTGCCAATACATCAAAATAAGAATCAAATGAAATGATATTTGAGTGTATGTGACAAAAAAAGAAGAGAGAAAAGAAAGCATACGAACCTCTGATGGTGACAACTTTGCGACAATATCATTATATTCGTTGACTATTCTTTTGACATACTCCACGTCTGAAGATAATTGCTCCTTAAATCAAAAAAGAGAGAAAGAATGAGTTGAGAGATATACGCATTTATTTGGGAGATGAGATAATAAAAAATCTATGAGTAAGACGATAAGAATGATGTGTGTCCTTAAGACATGAATACTTCAGCAAAAAAAAATTCTGTTTTTTCGTTTCTACATAGAAATACAATAATAAAATTTTTTTTTCTCTTTCTGCCCTTAAGCTTTCTCTTTTACACTCTTGAAAAGTCAGCAATGTTTCCATCCCAAGTCTCGTCTTTTACTTTATGTTTTCATATTTTTTTTCTTGCTGATTCGTAATATTTCTATTCTGACACGACACACACCATCAACATCACTTCTTACTCTTCAGCTATGACACAAAAAGTTACTTAGATGGTGAAAGAAAAAAAAAGACGACTTACTTTTCTCATTATGGCCATACGTATGACTGGATTTAATGTGAAGCCGAGATACTCAAATTGTTGACCTTCTATCATCACATCAAAAATTTCTAGATAAAAAGAAAAAAAACCATGATTTAGAAAAGAATTTTTTATTATCGAAAAAACAGGGTAAAGAAGCAGTGGAAGAATATTGCAATATATTGAAAATAAAAAAACTTAAATTTGAAATTGATTGGAGAATTATTTCATTTAAATAACTAAATTTTGAAAAATACTTAAAATTTAACGGTTTTGAAAAATTTAAATTTTTGTTTATAGTTTAAAAACTTTTTCAGAATAAAATTATATACTTTAGGTAGAAGTTCAGCTGTTTTCTCATTTATATGATCAGGGTTGGAAAAGTACGTACGTACTTTACCTACTTTTTATATGAGTGATGTGTTTATACTTTCTTTTAATATGAAAAGTAGATGAGTACGTACGTACTTTTACAACCCTGTATATAATAATCCAAAAATATTTAAAATAATTTTTTGATTAGTTTTTCAAAACTTTTTCCTCAGTTGTAAATACAAAATCTATTTTGTAGCTTTTGGCTACTTTCTGCAGAATTTTTTGGCTAAAATAGCCATTTGGCTACAGTATTTTTAGGCTACTGGCTACGGATCAGCAGTATAACAACTCTGGTTAATCTTTAAAAATATTTTTCAAAATTTCATAATAAATCATTAAAATCCTTCAAATTTAATTTCTTATCTTCCTAAAAACCGTTCAAACAGTCACAAATAAATAAATTTCTTCCTATAAATTTATAGCAGTATTTTATTTCAATACGAAAATATCAAAACATTAAAAAATCGATTCGACTGTCATCTATTCAATTTTCAAAAAAAATAATTCACGCACCGAAAATTGAAAGTCGTTTCAAATTTTTTTCTCTCATTTTTTTACACACGCTTCAGATGAGTGAACGCGAGCAGCGACAATTTTTTTTATTCAATGCACTTTTATGTATGAGATGAACATGTAAATAATATGACAGTTATTGACTATAAATCTTTATTTATTACTGTCGCTCTCTCCTTAGACACTTGAGCTGAATATTAAAAATCTCACTCACTTGATGGAGCCAATGTAGAGCGTAAAAAATATTTGAGCTGAGCCGAGTTGAGTAGGAAAAATTATGTACTGCTTTCTTTTCTTTTTTTCAAGCTAGTGTATGACAGTCATAATTGTGTGTAATAAAGTTCGTGAAACAGTGAAAGACATGAAAAATGAAGAAGCTTAATCTTTTAATAAAATGACTTAATGTGACATTGAAAAGCGATTGAATGAAGAAAATTGAATGATTTTTTCGGTTATTTTTAGGATTTTTAAAAACAAATTTTTTAATGAATTTGTTAGATTCAAAAATTTTAAAATTAACGGTTTTCGAAAATTTAAATTTAAATTTTGTTTACTTTTAACCTTTTATAGCCTTAAACCAGAGCCCTAAATTGATTAAATTTAGTCGATTTCGGGCTCTGCCTTTAACTAGATTTAGATTTCTTTTGAAAAAGATTAAAAATCTGCTAATTTACATATTTTAGGATTAATTTCAAAAAATGTTTGACTTAGTTATGATGAATTTAAATTTGTAGTCCTTGCTTTACGATGACAGTCAAATATAATTTTAAATAATTTTTAGATAAATCAAAAAATTTCTCTAATTTCTACAAATTTTTTGCATCGGTCATAAAAGACAAAAACAAAGGCATGAAAAGGATAAGAAAAAAGTGCAGAGTTTAGCAAACGATATTTCAAAAACAAACATCCTGAGGAAGAAAGAAAGAGAGAAAGAAGCTAGATAGAGGTCAAAAAAAGGCACACAGCAAAATTATTATTATTTTTCATCGTCGCTCCTTTCTCATCATAAAAATATGGTTTTTCATAACACGCACTAGCTCTCAATTTCTTCCTTTACTCTCTTTGCCTGCTTTATGTGTATGTGACGGTAATAAAATAAAAATGCTTACGTTGTGAAAAATTTACATCAAATTTTAACTCGTACTCGACGAGCAAGGAACTGCCAACAATCTCCCTCCATGTTGGTACTTTTTGCTGTTGCGATGCTGTAGTCATCACTATTTTTTTTGCCAATACCATATGCGTGTATATTTTTATATTTAGTGTTGTTGTAGCAAACATACAAAGGCAGCAGCAGGGGTGAGCGTGAAATGTGTGATGAAAAGAAATAAAAATATATAAAAAATTTTTGAATATGAAAATTTTTCTTCTCTTCTGTTTTTAAGAATGAGAAAAAGAATAAGAATGTGTCTTTTAAATAAAGTATGCAAGGAAATAGTCTATTTTTTGCAAAATAAAGCTCAATATTTGATATTGACAAAGCTTTTGTTTTTATGTATAATTTCAAAGAAATTTATTATAATTTGAATTTTTAAGCTAACAAAACGTAAATTCTTTTAAAAGTTATGAAGCTTTTGTTAGCGAATTGGAAACTGGGACAAAGAGTTCGCTCCGATACGCCTTTCATTCCAGTTTTCAACTCTTTAGTTTTTGTATTTCTAGTTTTTAAAAACTAACGATTTCTAGTATAAGTTACAAAATGTAAAAAAATACTGTTGCGCAATACAATGGCTCTTATTTGAATTTTGTTTGTCAAGCGTAGTTCTTTCATTTTTTCTTGATCTTGAACGTGATTTTAGTTCAAGTTCTTTTCCTTTGATTAATATATAGTTGAAAATAAAGTGCCAGCAATTTAAATTAGAAATCAAATTCAGCATCTTTTTATTAATGGAAAACATTTAAATTTCTCATGCCGAGCGTTCACAAAATATTACGAGTTGTTTCGCCTTGCAGATAAGTTTAAAAAAATTGCAGTTTTCGAAGTTTTCATAATAAAATGAAATTAAAATCTTTTAAAATAAATAAAAATTGCTAAGTTTAGGTTGAAATTTCTACAAATTAATAAATTTCTTATTTCAAATAAATTTTTTAAATTTTGCAAAAATTCTAACAATTTTCATGAATACATAAAGAAGAAAACTTTATAACTGGCATAAAGTTGGATTTTATAAAGTGACTTTATCCTAGAAGTTAAATTAAAACTTTATTAGAGCTAAGAAAGTTTTATAATACATAAAAAATTTTGTACGGAAAAACTTTTATGAGTGTCATAAAATATCCTTACTTTGCCTCATTAATAATTTTATTAGATCCAACTTTATGTCAATTAAAAAGTTTTTTCTCTCTGTAGTTAGATACTAAAGCTCTCTCAATGTTTTCGTCTCTTTATGCCATAAAAAGTTCTTTTACCTCTCTTTTTATCTATTTCTCTTAATCTTAATAAATTTAAACCTTCAATAAATCAATTTGAATAATGAAGTCAAAGATTCTAAATTGCTGAATCTTATAGGAAAAAAAATCAATTGAACTTTCTCTTTTTCGCACAATAATTTACCTAATAAAGAAGCGAAAAAGAGATAATAAGAATCTCTCGCAATGATTCCATTCTTATTTTCTTATCAATTTCCATAAAATCTCAACTTACATTTAGCTTGTGACACTTTAAAGTCATGACGCGCACTTTTCGAGCTTTTCTTATCGCTTGCAAAGCTTTCCGATGCCTTCATTAATTTCTCAGCAAGTGCTAGATCAGGATTATCAGAGAGCGGTCGGTTTGCCATCCACTGAATTGCTGTCGAATAAATGTTAAATTTAGATTTCGTCGTAAGAGATTTGCGAGGCGTTAGAGCACTAAGAGCTCCTTGGGATGATGCTAATTTCGACTTTTGTTGATGTGACTTGACTCGTCCAGTTTTAGAGACAGATTTTGCAAGTGACATTGATTGTGGCATGCCCTCTTTACGAATGCTATCATCTTTGAGCTCCTCAGGCAATGTCATAAATTTCAACTTCAGTATGTTACGCTTCAACACGTTGTTTACAACAAATGTTCCCTCATGCAGAAATCTCGCAAACAAATCTTTCTCAAATGCTGCCATCTCTTGTGCTATCGCAAAATATTGATTAAATGCAGAACGTTTGAGAAAATTGCATTCATCATTATCATCGTCTGTTTGTTCCATCTATGATAGAGAAAGAGAGAAATGAATTTGTGTTAATTAGTTGCAAATGGAATAAAATGTTGAAAAAGAGAGCAAAGATTTCTTCTTTTTACTGCAATAAGCTTCTTATAAAATAAATGAAAAACTTTTCTTTCATTAACAGCCTTTTGTTGCTATTTTGTATTTTATTTATTTTTTTGTTTCAAAGAAAAAGAAAAATTTACTTGATTTTAATGAAAGAAGACTATTAAAGGTTTTTAAGAAGATTTTAAGAAGAATTTTGTGTAAATTTTTAAATAATCAATTAAAGAACTATAAAGAAGAAAAGAAAGAAACATTCGTAAGTAAATTGTAAAAAGAAGTAAAAGGAAACTTTCTAACTTGTTTACTTCTTTTCTAATAAGATAAAGAAATTAGAATAAAAAGTTTGTTTTTATGAAATAGAAGAAATTATCAAATAGTCGTGGCGATGTCTAAATATCTTTCATAATTACCTTATTTCTGAATTCGAAAGTATTTTAAAAAATAAGTTGAACTAATGGACTTGAACGCAGACCTGCGCATATGTTTGTACAAGTAGCATACGTTGACTTACTAAAATGTCTCTGATTCATTCAGATTTTATTTATTTCGATCAATTTTTGTGTAATTTTTAAAATAGCTGTTTTCCATATAAATTTACTAAGTTTTAGTCAATACCTGGTAGTTTCCCTCGAAATTTTTACCATTGAAAAATAAATTTCAAACGCGCTTTCACACCCCTTTTCGAATAGATTTTGAATTTTCCAAATTCTCGAAACACGTTTTCGAAAATATATGTCAACTTGTATGCTACTTGTATAAGTATATGCCCAGACCTGCGTTCAAGTCCGAACCCTACTAAAAAACCTTTGTTTAATGTTGTTGAACTCAATAAATAAACAAATTCAGATTTTTGATTAAACGTCAAATAAACAGCTTTAAATAGTTTTTAGAAAAATTCAAATTCAAAAAAATTATTCTCTAAAAAGCTTTCAGGTTAAATTTTATGTCTTTCAGAGTTGTAAAAGTAGAGTCTACTTTGTAGTTGTCTTTTTGAAAAAAAGTACTGTAGCCAATTTACCACTGTAGCTAAAAGCTATTTTTCAAAATATAGCCAGTGGCTAAAGTGACCAATTGACTACAGTAGCCAAATGGATGCTGTATAGATTTTGTCTACTAGTTACGGATCAAGAGGTTAACAACTCTGATGTCTTTTAATAAATACTGAGTTTAATAATAGATTATAGCTGCAAGGGCTATAAACAAACTGATTTTAAGCAATTTAAGAGAATTCAGAACGATTAAAAGTTTGCTAAATCGTGTTTTTTTCTACAACTTGAAAAGTGTAGTAGAATTAAGTTGTCTTGCAGTTTTTAAAAATTATTTATCTTCAACATAACTTTTGTCGAAATTAAAATTTACTAGTTCAAAAACTATTTTAAGATTATAATTTCTTTTAAAAATCTTTATTTTTGAGTTGACTAATCTAAGGATATTAAAAAAGAAGCAAATTCTATTCCTTGATATCAGATTCAAAGAGAATAAATTAAAAATTTTCTATAAAAGTATAATTTGAGAATTTGATTTTAAATAAATTATTTTTTATCAAAAGTGTCTTCAAATCACTTGCATTTTAACATTCAATAGAAAAATTTTTCATTTCCTGTCTTTATTTCTTCTTTTTTCCTTCACTCATGAATGAAACTCGTAATTTTCACTCTTGAGTATTTTTCTCTCTCTTTCTCAATTTTCTATCATCACAATCATCTTCAATATAGCATTGATGATACTTACACTTCGAAATGCAATAACAGATTTCTTCAATTTCTCCATCAATAAACGCTCCCAGAATACAGCACCTGAATATTTATTTTGATTCCTTTGAAGAGGCGGATTTTTTCGAAATTTCTATTGCATTGGGAAAAAGAAGTGAGGAAATGAATTTTATTTTTACTATTTAAATGACATTTCATTTGTAGAATTTTTTTTTCTATATCTCATGAGAAGGAAAAAAATTTGCTTTTTTGCTACAAAAATTTTGCAATAAAAAGGAAAATTTTTTCTGCTCTGGGATATTAAAAATTCTTGAATACAAAATATCCAAGTATTAAATTTTTATACAAACCAGAAATTCATGTTCAACAATTCCAACTTCAGTCACAAATTTCTTCATAACGCTCTCTCGTTTCGACATTAAATGATTTAACAATTTTTCTCTCGTTTCAACTTCACTCATGTATGAAATTAATTCTAAACCTTGTTCAGCTGATTTTAAAGAATCAATGCATTGATCTAGCACAACTCTTGCTTCATTTTCAACAATTTCCATTTGCTTGTAGAAATAATCGAGCGTTGACTCCCAATTGTCAAAATTATTGGGTTCAAAAATGTTATAGTCAATGCTGAGAATGTGATTAAGCAAACGATAGACTTTTTTAATCATTAAATCGACATCTTCTGGATCAGCAACATTTGAACGTAGACGATAACTAAACATGTTTTCAAATTCATAGAATGACTGTAAAAAGAAAAGTAAAAATTATAAAAAAAAGTTTAGCTTAGAAAATAAATTTTAAGGGTAGTAACGAAGCAATTTTATGCGATTGAAGCGATTTGTTTTGCCAAATTGCGTTCGTTTCTACTCCTTGATAAATTTTTTAATTTTAACGTCTTTGAAAAATTTGAATTTTGAATTAACGGTTTTTAATTTTGAAAAACAATTAAGAAGTTTACAAGACGAAACAACTGTACAAAATGTAACTAAATGGAACAAAATAGAGCAAAAAGAAACAAAATGTTACAAAATACTTATAGTTGTCTCGTTCTTGTGAATTTTAAAAAAGTTTAAGTTTAACGGAAATTTAAATTTCGTCATTTATTTTTGAAAATTAGCAAAATTTTTCAAATTTTAAAAAACCGTTATTTTTAGAGATTCACGATGTTGCGACTAGAACAAAATTTTCCTGTTAATTTTTGTTCTTTCACCGAGATTTAGTTATTTTTATAAATTTCACAAAAGTTTTCTATTTTACCTTAGCAATTTCAGAAATATCTCGACAAATTCTCGTAATATGATCAACAAGTCCAAAGAGAATTTTCTTATCAAATTCCCATCTTGATCCAACACCCGAATTTTCAATAAAAGCTCGCGTTTCCATATACGATGATTTCCAACATTGCAATAAATTAACACACTCACGAGCACGTTTGTACGCAGCTGTTGCTGAGAGACTGTGAAATTGAAAATTGCACAAAAAATTTTAATTGATTGCAAAATAAAAGATTCAAGAAAATTAAGAAATTTTGACTAGTGAAATAAATTTGAGAGTTTTAGTACAAAATTTATGGAAAATAATAGCAGCAGTGCATGTCATAGTTAAATTATAACTGTAAGCTACACTGCATGGCTATTGTTGGGTGTTAAATTGAATTAAATTTAGAAAGCAAGCAACTGTGTGAGAGTAAAAAGTTAATTTCATAAATTTTTCTTTCTTAGCTCACTTGCTCACTCAACCAAACATGATATTTATGAAGATACGACTTTTTTTTCTCCCTAAAATATTTTTATTCCCTTCTCACACTGTGCTATAAAATATGCACGAGATACACGTCGAAATAAATATTTTTTGCAATACTTTTTGGCTGTGTGGCAACTTTTTTTTTATATTTTATATCGGGCAGAGTGCTTACTATTTAAACAATCATTTCTCATGTCAGGAATTTATATATAAAAAATAAATTTCGTTTCCTTCTCTTATTTCTATGGAAATGAATAATTTACTAACAAGTGAAATATCTCTGCATGAATAAATGTTATTTTTATATGTTTATGTCTGAACTAGAGAATTTTATTAATATTTTTATGTGTGATGAGAAATAAAATTACTTAATTGAATTTTGTTGTTTTGATAATGAATAAAAATTTCAATGATCAAATTTAATTGACGAGAAAATTTTTGTAATAAATTCAATGTAAAACATGAAATAACAATTTCTTTTTCTGTTCTTTTAGTCAATTAAATAAATATCAAAACGAATTGATTTTAATATTTTAAAAATTTATTTCTCAATTTTGAGATGATGAAAACAGAAATGAGCTAAGTTCATGTTAAATTTTTAAACTTTGTATTTTGTTGACAAACTTTAAACCAAAGTATGATAAATGTTATCTAAATGATGTTATCAAATTTTTAGTTCAACAAATGCTTTCAATAACTTTTCTATTTTGTCAATTTTTTATTATTTTTGAATTTTAGAGTTGTTTTCAGCGAACTCGTCGGTGTTGACCGTTTTGATGAATATCTAAAAATCTGAACTTCATAATTTGGAAAATTCTTTTGCTATTAATTCTGTAGATCTCCTAGCTTAGAATAAAAGTTAATTGAAGACTTGTGATTTAGTTGCAAATGAGTTATGTCAATTTTAGTTTTTGCCGGTTTTTTTTCGCTAGCTTTTGAAAAATTTCAAATTCGACTAGACTAAATTCGAAATTAAACACCAGCCAACTTAAGTGCAAACCTTTAAATTACTTTTATTTTACTCGTAAAGCTTTATAGAACCAGTGACAAAAATATTTTTCAAAAAATACAGCTTCAATTTTAAGATTTTTATCAAACCGGCGAGTTTTGTCGGTAGCAGTTCTGCTAAATTCACTAGAATTTTCCCGTTATCACCATTACGAAATTTCTGAAAAATTCCACTGTAAAAATTGAAGAGAGCATTGAAAATTGTTTAAAACGCCATCTAAGGGCAAATCTTCATTAAATTCACTTTTTTCAAAAAAAGTTTTTTATTCAGTGTGACATGACATGAATATTGCAATATTTATTTTTCGTTTCTTGTATTCAATTCATCAACACACACACACACTCAAAAAAAAAGAAATGCATGAGTGAAAAAATTTCTTTTTTTTTGTGAACTGCATAAAAAAAATACATATTGCATGCATGCATGCGTGTATGAGTGTGAGTGAGAGATTAAATTAATACAGTGGAAAATTTTAATCGCAAATATATTCTCTGCATTGATGTCATCCCAACATACTGTTCCTTTTTTAATATATTATTATATATTTATACTGAATAAAATGAAAAAAAGAGGCGTGTGTGCATGAGAAAGTATGCTGAATTGAACGTGCAATAAATAAATTTTCATTTTTTTTCTCTCTTTCTCTTTCTCTTATGTGAAAAACGTGTTTAATTTAATTTTCATAAACAACTTAATTAAGCATTATCGCATAAAAATGTTTTATATGTAGATATCATATGTGAGTGCAAGTGGTTCTCAATATTTGGCATATCTTTATGTCATCTGCACGTGCTAAAATTATTTTCATTTCATTTCTTTTCTTCTCTTTTTTATCATGTTATTTTTTCATTATTATTAATTTGTCATTTTTTAGTTCCTCTATGATGGATTTTATAGTAAAAAAAAAGCTCGAAGCAGATTTTATTTTATTGCACATTGGATTAAATCAACCATTGCTTTTTCTTGCCTAATAGAGATTGCAGGAGATTTTAAAACTCTATCCAATACATATTGTAATGAATTCAAAACGCTCTGGAATAGTATTATAAAAAATTTGTCATCTTAGAATTTTTAATGTAAACTTTCTGATGCTTTAAAAAATTTGGAAGAATAATTAAATAACAAGATTGGCAATTTTTTTCTTAATTTCAGGTATCAATTATGTAATCAAAAATTTCGTCATTTTTATCTCATGCTCTCCCTTATCGTGATACAATTTGTATACAAAATCTTTTTTCTTTAGAAAGCATATCATGAGCTTTAACTTCTTCTCTTTTGAGTTATGCATCAATCTTTACATTTAATACAAATTTTTAATAATAAAAATTTTGTCATAGTGATTTTTAATTTATGCAAATAATCAAATAATGCATGAAAGATCAGCAAATTTCCCTTTGTTGCTCCCATTCGCTCTTTTTGATTTTTCTTGTTTTTGCAAATCAGGGCTTTGGGACTCAAAGTCTGAATATTATTTATTATAATTAAGATTTATTCTGGATAAATTAGTGACAAAGTGCAAAAAAGAACGAAAAAGAGCAACAAACAGCAACGTGTATCTATGGCTGGCAAATAACGGTAATTTTTCTATTTCTATTTCACTAAGTGGACAAAATTTTGAAACTTTTTTTTCAATTTTTTTCCAAAAAAATTATTCGAGAGATAGATATGAGTTTTAAAAGGAAAATTATTCCTATCAAGATATTAAATTTATGGAAACAACGGTCAATTTTTACTCAAATCTTGCCAAGTACTCTAAAGTTTTATATTTTTCTAAGATGATTTTATTAATTATTTTTGCAAAAATCAAAGAGTTTGCATACTTGTAAAAAATGAGCTTTTTTATTGTTTCACTTGAAAATTTATTCAATTCAATTGATTCAATAAAATTTCAATTGAAAAAAAATCTCAATATGAAAATCTCTCAATTGAATCAGATGCGTTTTTATGCATTTTCATCGCTGCATTGCAGTAGTGTGATGGACAAATATTAATATTAATTTATCAATATTTATTCAATAAATTCTTTTTTTTCTCGCATGTTTGTTTGTTTATAAAAATTGAGAATGAAATTAATTTCTCTTTTTTTTTCCTCATTCCATTCCCACGCATTCAATTGATTAATTCTATAGCAACAACAAAAATACATACCTGAATATCTTTTCCAAATCAACGATCTGCATGACTTTGATTGTAAATATATTCGATATCTTTGATAATAAATTCAGCATATTCTCATCATTCGAATAATTATTCGACATTGTCCAAATATGACGCAAACCATTCATCATGCTTGGAATGATTGAAATGATGAACGAAAAATTATCTTCGTCACGTATTTTCTGGTTAGATTTTATTTTCGTTGAAGAAAATTTTTATGTTTATTTGTTTGTTTGATGATGTTTTGAGGGAATTTTTACATGAAAATAGAAAGAAAATGAAAAATAAAATATTGTTAGAAAATAATTAAATTTATAATTTGTTTTTCAATGAAGTAATAAAACAATTCTTAAGGAGCAAGGAGAGCAAAATATCGCGATAGTTGAAAAAATTCAAATTGCTAAAAATTTCGATAATTTTTCTATCGAGATAGAATCACAATTTATATTTACTTTCACAGTAGAAATTTCAAAATTGATAGCTACTATCGCGATAATTCTACTGTGCGATAGATATTATAGAAATTTATCGCAACTATCTTTTCTATCAACTATCAACATAATTTCTATCATTTCCCTCTCCTTGTTAACGAGTAACTAAAAATACATTAAAAATTTACTTTTATATTGAGGCGATGCAAGTGGAAATGAGTTAAGTCTATTTTGATTGTCTAATGATTTCGTTGAAAATTCTAAAGTAAGGTATGATAAACTTCATCATTTATCATTTATTATCATTTATCAGTTTTATCATTGAAAAAATTTATGTGTTGACTACTCTATAAAATAAAAATTCATGCGGAATCATGCGGAAGCATGTCGTTTTATAGATTTTAAGAGAAACATAATCAAAACAAAGATAAACTTAGTTAATTTCTTCTTGCATTGTCTCATATGACATAACATACTAGAGCTAAAACTTTTTTTTGGTTACTCGAGTTAATACATTAAAAAATTCAAAAGAAATTTTTGGTATTCGAAATATTCAAAAGGTTTCAACTTTAAGGATTTAATTCTACATTATTTAAAATATCTTTCAAAATTTTTATCCTAAAATATATCTTTTCCATGAATTTTCACCTCTTTCTTTCTTTCTCTCACATATGAATAACTTAACTTGCATTCAACCATGCATTTTAATTTCACAGACATTGCATAAAAGAGGTAAAAAAAATGATTCAAACTTTTACACTCAACCACACATATACACATTGAACTAGTTTTTCTTCTCTTTCGTTTTCATTATACATAAATTTGTAATAGGATTACACCCTTAGGTTATAACAACAATCTAAAGAGTTAAAAAAAGCTTTCACTTGAGAGAAAGAAAAAAAATTCAATATCATGTATTCATATCTAGTTTTTTAATATCCTTCATTTCTCTCCTCTTTCATATATAATTTTTTTTTCTTTTTTTTCATGTGCTTGAGACTATGAGAAATGTTTTTTATGCTTTTTAGATCCTCTCATGCATCTCATATTAAAATTCATTCAGCCATATAAAAAGAGAGAAAAAGCGAAAAAATAATTTTTTTTTTTGCTTGCAGCTTTTTTTTACTTCACTGACTCTTTTTTATTATTACTATTTTTTTAGCTGTTGTAGTTTTACAAGTGAGAAAGTGAGAGTGAAAAAAATGATAATTTATAGACAATGTATGATAATTTATTTTCTTTTTTGTCTTTAAACATTTCTTCTAAAGTAATTTTCAACTCTTAAGGTTAAAGACAAGAGTTAAGAACTTGAAGCATATCACTTATTTTAAAATGACAATTTGAATCACCATGAAAGATGAAATTGATGACAAAGAAAATTTTAACTTCGTGAACTTTATTTGTTACTATTTAATGACTTTCACTGAACCATATAATATAGCTTGAATGACTTTAAACTCTTAAAGAACTAACAATAACTTATTTATTGACTAATAACGGACTTAATACTAATAATTATATTTATTTTTAACAAAAACGTGTATGTAATGAATGCGAGTAAAACCTTTACCTAGGACTATAAACTTTCATTTAAGACCCTGTTAGAACACTTTATCGCATGTTAGAGCAATCTAGCGCACGTAAGTTCACGTTAGACCAAAGTTTTTACCTCTTGGTTAAAGAAATTTACTTAAATTTTCATTTTCATTTCTTTGTCTTTAAAAATTTTTGCTTCAAGCTAAACTCTACCCTATTTAGCATGTTATCTTTAGAAAATCTTCAAAAATACTCATTTTATCATGAAATTGATTCCATTTTTATATCAACAAACTCAATGTCTTGTTTTCATATCTTTACATACGAATAAAATTCAAGGAGAAACAACTCTATCAAAGAATCTAACAAAATAGCAAAAAATCCATGGGGTATGAATTCTATCAAAAACTTTTTGATATTTTGCATACAAAAACTCTGTTTTGCTTATGAAGAGCAAACTTTTAACCAACTCCTTGAATAAATCTATCAAATTAACAAAAAATTTTGATAGTTTCATACAAAATTATTGAATTTCAATCCTGATAGTCCAGATCGACAAAAATAACGGTCAAATAAGATTTTCGAAATTCTCGATGGTATGCAACTACGCGTAAAATTTTATGGCTAGAAAAAGCAAATTTAAACTATTAGGTTTTTTTCTGTATTCACACATTTAGTTATATTTTGTCCCTAAATAATTTTCTTTACTGGAAAGCAGGATAAAGAAAGAAATCAAAATTTTTATTTTCAAAAAAGAGTGTGAAATATCAAAATATTTAATAAATTTAGTTTGAATTTTTCGAAATTCGAATTGTCCCTTTTTGTGTCTGGATTACCAAGTTTTCAATGATTATTCTGTTTTCACTATCAAGTGTTGTTATCCCTTGAGAAAATTTTAAAATTCAAATCAAGTCAATGAAAGAAAATCCACCCACATTGGATGATGTCGATAAACAGCATTTTGAAAATTAGAAAATCATCAAGAATCGCTTTTCACTCAATTTTCTCTCTTTCTCTCCTTCTATCTCTCTGTACATAAAGAAATAATAAACAAATACAATTTGTAAAACACAAAGCAAACGATTTCAATTTCTCCCTCGATTTCAAGCACACAATTTTTCCACTTTCTTGCGTTTTTACAAGTCAAATTCAAATACTTCAACTCTGTTCGCTTATTCTAGAGATTTTTTTTGTTTATGTTTGTTGTAAAAATAATGAATTGAAATGTTTTTTAAAGTTGGGATTATAATGATAATAAGAAAATTTTAATAGGAAAAAAGATTGAAGGGATAAAATTTGCGTTATAAAAATTCAAAATAGAATGAAAATTTAAAAGTAAGATAAGCAAGAGAAAACAACTCTTGATAGTGAAAACAAAGTAAATATTAAAACTTACAAAATTTGTATAAAACCAAGGCGTAGACACTCCGATTAAACGCCGATTAATCGCAAAAATCACAAGAATTGCCGATAAATTGGCGATTAATCGGAGTGTCTTCGCCTTGCATAAAACTAACAAAATTTTTTGTCATTTCGTTAGAATCCTTTGATAGAATCTTTTGTCTTTAGGTTGAAGTATAGTAAATTATCTCAAAATTTTTATAGTAGTAAAACTTGTAATATTTTCTTAAAAATCTTTCACTCAAGGTTCAATTATTTTGTTTGAAAATTTATTTTTAATTCTTTTTTTTTAACTATTTTTGAAGTAATCTTAATTTTATATTGACAAAATGTGAGTTTTATAATGAGAAATATTTAATATCAAATTTCAGTAAAATAAATATCAAAACAATTAATACACTTTGGAAAGCCAAAGGATGATAAGTTTTTGATTTAAGTGTAAATTTTATGGTAGATTCCAAGCGTGGACACACGTTGATCTTTGTTGATTTTTTTTTGTATGTTCACGCCTCGGATAGATTCAATAAAAGTCACTTGACAGTTGTCTGTTCGTAATGAAGCAATTCAGCAGAGCAAATGTTTCACCGAGTTGGAAAAAAATGCAAAGAATGATGATCATCATCATATCTCATGACTTATAATTGAATCAAGCATTAACTAAGCTTGGACAAGTTGATGAAGTCAAAATTTTCCTTTATCTTAAATCCTTCGCTAGGGTGCTGCAGTGCGATTATTAAACGTTCAAGAGGAATCAATAAGATTCAAAAGTTTCGTTAGCGCCTTTTGCTTCAGAATAGAACAATAGAAATTCAGTAGAAACACATCATCTACCATTAATGTACATTTATTATAGTAAATAAAGAGTAATTTTAATAATTTAAAGTTTTCTATTTTAAATTCCAAAAGAATTTTAACATGCATTGTTGAAAATGTCAATATGTTGTAACAAAACTAAATTATATGAACATCATCTGTATCTCATCATGTTTGTAATGTAATTAAAACCTTTTACAAATTGAAATTTCTCAAAATTTACTTCAAACCTTTTTCTTTCTCTTTTTCTTTATTCAACAACAGCAATAAGAGAAGAAGAAGAAGTAGAAGAAGTGTGAGAATAACATTATACAGTTGACATCATCATTTTTGTTGAATATAAATTTTCAGAAACCTTTCTTTATCATATCTAATAGTCAATAGAATGAAGAGAGAAAAAGATGGATGGATGAAATTGAGTTGAAGTATATGAGAATTGAGGGTTTCCGGTTAAGGAATGTTAAAAAGATAAAGGAGAGAGAAAATTGAGACATAAGCGACATATACACAACATGTTGTGTTCAAGAAAACAAGAAAACTAAAGAAAAGAAACAAAATTTCACTAAAGGATTAAAACTGCTGTTGTCGCTCTCGCTGATGCTGTGTCAGATGTGTAGGAGAAAGAAAGAAAGAATTTTTCATATTTCTCAATTTTGCCTTATGAGCATGAAGAAAAAAAGAAAGGGAAAAAGAAAAAGGCAGCACAAAAATATTTTAAGCATGTTATTTTGCCTTCAAGGCAATTTTTCCTTTTCTGATGGAAAATTATAAAACCCACAATAACACGTGTTTACATAAGAAAATAGGAAAAAAAATTCCTTTTTATGCTAAAAATATGACGGCAAAATATACACACGCAAAACATAATCTTTTCAAAGCAACAAGACTAGAAAAAGTATAATAATTAAAAGCCTTTTTTTCCTCTAATTTATTCTTCACACACTTTTTCTTTCACTTCATCATTTTCATCATCACGTGGCTTACATGCTCAACATACAACAACAGCAGCAGTCAGCGATTTAGGCTTGAGAGATTTTTTTTATTCATTGTATGTTTGAAAATAATAAATGCCTGTTACTACAACGGTTTTATACATTGACTAAAATATATACAGCAGCAGCTCACACACACATATATATGGGAAAGATTTATCACCTCCAAAATCCTATTTTTCATTTTGTGATTTTCCCTTTTTCTACACTTTTTGCCTGCTTATTGTGTGTATTATTTTGAATGGCAGGAGAGAAGGCTTAATAGGTAGTTAGAATGAACTAATTTTCATTTACAACAACATGCGTGTAAAGTAATTGCCTTATTTGCTTGTTAGTGGTGATATTTTTATCTGATTAAAAAGATTTTTTTTTCTTTTATTTTGTTTATTAAAGCGAATTTCCATATAAAGATATTTTTAAGTTTTTAAAATATTTTCCTTTTGAAAATTTGTGTCAAATTTAGAACATAACATTGTTATACGGCTTTCTTTACATTCATATCATTAATTTTTATTTTCATGTTTCTCAAATTAAATTTAGAAATTTACAAAGAAAAACAACTTTGTCAAAAATATAACAAATTAATATTAGTTTTAAATTTTTACTCTGTTTCCGCTATTAACAGTTGTATCTTCTTCGAAATTCATCTTTAATTCTTATTAAAACTTTTCTTAAATTATGCTTTAAAATCTTGGTTTTATTTTCAAATAGAACAATTCTTTGAAATTTTTAAATGATAACAAGGGAGAAATAAAAGCGAAGACACTTCGGTTAATCGCCGATTAACCAGTGATTAATCAAGCTGACTTTGCCTTGAAAATAACTCTGGAGAAAAACCAAAATATTACGATAATAGTGAAGATAATGAAATTTTAAAAGTCTTTCGTCAGAGTCATTTTCCTCTTGAAATATAAAGTTAATTGAAAACTTGAAATTTAACGGTTTTTTAAAATTTGTAAATATAACGGTTTTTTTTTGAAATTTGAAAATCCAATGGAATTTGTGAACCTAAATTTAAATAAATTTTTGTAATTTGAAATCGCAAAACACAAAAAACTTTAAATTTCAATAAGTAATTTATAAAGTTACAATTTTTAAATGATTCTTAAAAACATTCATTCCTTCAAATAATTCAAATATCATTTGTCAATAACAAACATCACCACAAATTGCACAAACATTCTCATTCAAAAAAAATTCTTTTCTTTCTTTCCCTCCAATAAAAAATCATAAAATATTCAAGATTTATTTTTTTTTTCGTTCTTTTCATAAACAAAATACTCACAATAAAGAACTCTTGAAGTGTTGATAAATATTCAGCATTCTCCTGCGCCAAGTCACGTTCCGATTGAAGTTTTTTCATCAATGAGGGCCAATTATCGAGTGCTTTGGAATTTTCTGCTTTCAATTTATCTGTGAATATTTTTAAGCACATACAAACAGTTAATATAAAAAAAAGAAAACATTAATGTTGCGTTAAATTGATATCAAAGTGTGTGAGAACAGTAAAAAGATCTTCAGTATGAAAAGATTATCTTTCTTTCATATACAATGCTCAAAAATGTTATTTTGATTCAAATATTGGCAATTTGCATTGCTTGTAAAAAATTTTCCACTCCTTTTTATGTTCTCTTTCTCTTTCTTTAAAGAGTTATTTAAGAAAAGAAAAACAAGCAAGTGTACGTGAATTGCATTGAAATTGATATTGTGAGAAAATTTTTATTTTTTCTTTTTCTGTATCATAAGAAAGTTATTAAAATTTATTTTCGAAAATGATTCAAAACAGAATCCCAAACCGTTCAGGTTTTTTAATCGCGACTAACTGTTTTCTAATTTAATTCAAGTTGTAGAAACTAAAAGATTTAAGATATAATTGCAGATATTAGAGACGAATTTTTCAGATATAATCAGAGATTTGAGAGATGATTGCAACTAATGATAATAATAAAAATATTTGGAAATAATTAGAGATTTAAGAGATGATTTTCAAGTATCCAACTAGTTGATTTAAATACCAACTTTTTCAAATTATGTATAAGCCTTTGAAAGATTTATTATTATTTAGTCATCGAGGATCAAAATATTGTGAACTTGAATCTCATGAAGATTAAATTTTTTAAAGTGATACTTTAGGTATTGTTATTAAAACAATTTTCGGTCATAATTATTATGAAATCAAGTGCGAGAACCGTTTTCTAAATTTAGTGTAAGCTATCAAAATATGAGTTGGTAATTAGTAATTTAGAATTTAGATATTGTGAACTCGAATCTCTCACAAAAATTAAATTTTTTCAGAATTCGCTTTAGGTGTTATTAGAAAAACACTTTTTGGACATAATTATTATGAAACCAAATGCGAGAACAATTTTTTTAATTTAAAATATTTTGCAAAAATTTTACAAGCTCTATCAAATCAACAACAAAGTTTTCATTCTACATTTTATCAATATGTAAATTTTCGTGTAAATGATAGCACACAACAAGTTTTCGAGAGAGCATGTGTGAAAGTTATGATGAAAGTGAACGAGAGCTAGAGGCATAATAAATGTATTTATCATCATCACACACAACATTGAGCTCAAGTTACTACTGCATAGTAAAACTTACCAAATATCATCTCTGCAAATGGAGTCTTCAGTTGTTCTATCAAATGATTGAATTCCCTCTCACGTTCAATCCATAACTCATATTCTGCTATCGGTGTCGGATTATTTGGCTCCTAGACAAATATTTGGAAATTGTTAGTTTTTAGTTGTGAAATTTCTTTACTTTATTTAAAATGAATGAAATTTTTGTCACAAAATTTTTCTAGGTAAATTATTTGTTTTTGAATATTTCAGATTTTTTGACAAAAAAAAATCCAAAAAGCTACAAAAATAAAATTTTTGTAAAATATTTTGAACTTAAATTTTTGATATTCGTTAAAAATTTCTAAAATTTTATGATTTTGAAAATAAAATTAAATAGTTTTTAAAAATTGCCCAAGAACTCTTTGATATCTTTATTATTTTTAATGATATGTAATTTCCTATAATATTATTTGATTTTTAGTTAATATCAAAGAGTTCTCAGGTCTTGAAACTGCCATTAAAATTATTTGAAAACAAAATAACAAATGAAAAAGTTTATAAAACGATTAATTCATTATCCTAATCATCTCACACTCTTTTTTTTATTTTCCTTCCTATCAGTTTACAAAACTATGATATCATTTACAAAAACAAGAAATTCATTTCACATGTTTAAAATTTTTAAGGCTCAAAGCACAAACATTTAATTTATGTGCACATGTATGTGAGAAAATGTTTATAATATAATTTTCAACAACTTTTCAATTAATATATATTATCTGGGTTTCAACACTTGCTACACTTTTGCTATTCACCTATATACAAAAATCTTTTCACAAGTAAAGAAAAGAGAAAATGTTTTGTTTTCCTTTAAGCTATTGTCATGTGAGATGAGATATAAATAAAAAGAAAATTCTTGTGTATGTTGTGTGTAGTGTCTGCATATGCGTAGTTGATGAGAAGTGAATCGCATGAATAATTAATGTCGTTAACATCAACAGAATTATTAGATTAGACACAAATACGCAAACATGTGTATGTGTTCACACATAAACAATATATCATCATTTATAATCTTAGTTATGTTCTAAAAATGGGGAGATGGACATTAAATTATAGAATGATTTATTTATTATATAAGCTTTAAGTTCAAAATCTTAAGATCAAGATCAAGTTCAAGTTCATAATTTAAATTTTGAATAACCGTTAAAAATCTAAAAGTTTCTCTTGTAATAATAAAAGATTGAAATTCTACCCCAATTTCTATTCCCTTTCATCTATTATACATTTGTTTATTTTTTTATGGAAACTAAATTTAAAATATATAATAAACACCAAAATTGAGAAAATTTACCTTTTCACATGCATCGCGTAATATTTTTAATACATGTTTAAACCATCCGTCGACAATTTCCTCCAATTGACTTATCTCAATTCCATCCAGGCTCATTTTCAATGGATCGACTTTTATCTTTACTTTATCCTCATCGTCTATTACATGCTCTTGGCCTAAGGCATTATACTCTGTTGGTAAATTGAACGTGCATATAACATGATCTATGGTCCTATAAAATATAAAAAAAGTAAAGTTGAAAAAGATGATGAAAATGATTATAGAGATATAAAGAAAAGAAAATTCAAGTGAAAATGAAAAAAATTACTTTTTCACTCTCTTCCTTTATCTCCCTCTTTCTTTAAATATATAAAAAGAATAAAATTAAAATTGCCGTAGGACAGAAAAGTGTGAAAATAGATAAATAAGCGAAATGAAAATGAGTTGGTTCATTATTTTAGTTATTTTACTCTTTTATGATGGTTTTCAAAGTCTATTGGGTAAGTTGAGAGTGAGTTTGGTATGTGGTTTGACATAGTGGTTTGAAATCAAAGAAATATGCTGATGAAAATGTCATTTGAATAAAAGGAATTTTGTTGCTTTGATATCAGCATTAATTACATTAAGAAATTTTTATATTTTCCAACCAAAGGGAAAGTAGCTCTAACAAAAGATGCAAAAAACTAAAGTGACTTGACTGTTTGTTTTTCGTGACCTGATTGTTTTTAGTATATATATATATATATTTATATTAGCGTATTGTATTCATTTGGATAGCTCATTCTGAGCAACCAACTAAAAGGAGCCACCAATAAAAGTTCAAGTAAACAGCAATTATTACAGTTTTTTATTTTCGGATCTTTCAGCAGCCGACTATTCTATCATTTGCTACAAAAGAAAACGAAAACAATCTAAAATTAAATGATGCAAAAATATTCTATAAAAATTTTGATTCTTTCTTTTATTTCATAAGAGAAATGTCACATTTCAAAAAAAGTTTCAATTATGAACAGTCCTGAAGTCCTTCTGCTTCTGTAGAAGCTTATAATGTGGCAAAAAAAATTCTGCATCAAATCATCAAGTGAATGACTGGTCCTAATGTATTTTTGACAATTTGGGTAAAGATTATGAAAATTTCAACTAAAATTTCTATTAAAAATATTTTTTAAACTTCTCAATTCTTCTTCATTCATTTTCTCACACTTATTATTATCATTCAAAAAAGAAACTGTTGAAATTAATTAAAAGAGAAAACTTGCAATTTAACAATTAAAGAAGATAAACTTTTTCCCCTAAATGCATTTGCTGGCAATGAAAAAGTTGGAAAAATAATGGAAATAATAATACTTTTTATGATTGTTTTTGATGAATCAGCTCATATTATTTTAAGTTTTCAAATGAAAAATAAGAGAAAGAAAGAAAAACCACACAAGAGCGTGCATGCATTTATTTTCTCATTTAGTCAGTGCAGTGATGTTTCTATATTATAATAATAATTTGCAAACAATGTTGTAAGCATAACTTTATATTCACTTTTGGATTGTGTAATATAAGCACAAACAAACATTAAACCACATTGCATCATTGTTGTGAAAATTAGTGCAATCTTTCATGTCTTTTGTACATATTTGCTGTATGTGTGGAGTAAGGGCAAAATAGAGAGAATATTTTCCCCTGAAACCACGAAAGTGTGTGAGAGAGAGAAATACAAACATAATATTGAGATGCTATTGCTGCTGCTGCTATGAGACTGTTAGTGCAGAACTAAACATAACATTGCTATATTACTATTATTACATTCTCCTGTAATCATTATGCTAAAATGCATCCCCTTAAAATACTTATAAGTATTTCCTGGTTTTTACATGCTTCCTTTGGTGTGTAAACGTTTTTAATACTTGTACTCAAATTGACTTTAAAATGAAGCTAATAGAGCAAAATCTGAAATCGTAAATTACTTGGAAGCGAGCAAAAAATATCTGTTATAAAGGAATGGACACTAGAGAACTTGTTTTTGTCTAATATTCGGCATGTATATGGGCATAATTCGTCTATAATGCTTAACAATATTTTTTGGATATTTTATATAAGTTATTACTAAGTTAATTATTTAATTTTCAAAAAGTGAGTATTGAAACGTTTTAAAAAATTTAAAAACATTTTTTTAAAATTTGTTTTTATTTCTTAAATTTAGTACAATTTTAGTACAAGAACAAGCTCTTTCCAAAAAAATTCTATAGATTTTTTCAGAAGTTTAGATACTTCGACTACTCAAAAAGTGCTCTCGGAACGCACTCTAAAAGGTAAGATCCCTCACGATAGTTTGGTTGAGATGTTATATAGTGCTACAATGAAGTGTAGACAATTAAGCGGCTTCATTGGTAGGAATAAAAATCCTTGTTTGAAAGACTCTAGTAGCAGTCGTTAGCTTTTCTGCGAACATGTAAAAACATACAGTTGACACTATCGTGTGTCTAGTGACGGGGGTTGAGACTAAGACGCAACTGGCATCGGTCTACGTGGCCTATGAGTTAGCAATAGTCCGCTCAAAAATCAAATCCAATAATTAATTTTTTTAATTTAATATCAATTTTAATATAAAACTCAGTGTCTAATTCTGATTAAATTCTAAAAATTTTCTCTTTTCAACAAAATATCAGAGAATAAAGAAGACCATAAGTGGATTGAAAATGTAACTATTTAAAAAGAAAAGTATATGTAATGTCACCTAAACCACTATCTTCTTTTGGTGACAAAAACTTTGAATTCAATGTCTTTTTCTTGTTGACTTATTTCTTTCATTATTTCTTATCATTTTTTCAATTATAAAAAAACGATAGCTATACAGAATAATAATAGCAACTTTTTTTTCATCTTTTAAAAATCTCTAGCCAAAGAGAAAATAACAAGACACGAATAATAAAAAAAATTTTCTGTGATTGCAATTTTTCTGGTTCAGTTGGCAAAAACATTGCACATTGCAAATAACAAATGAGAATTGTATGATGAGGAGAAGGAAACAAAAAATAAAATAAAAACGATTTTAATGATATGAAATCAAGCTTTATAGCACTCTCAAGCATGCATAAATGAATTTCTCATTTTCAGACCAGACATGAAATACTTAACATATTCCTTCCATTATTGCAATGATTTTTTCTCTCTCTCTCTCTCTCTTAACTTCTCTTGTTGTAAGTCGATTTTTTTTAACTCCAAGTTTATTCATGCAAAAAATTTGCATGAAATTAATTCTTCTCTCTTATACATTTGTGATTTTCCTCATTTGAGGTCATTGAAGCATGATATTGTGTGTTAGAAAAAAGATAGGGGTGTTCTCAATTACAAGCTGACGACAATTTGTCATAAAACTCAAATTATCCACATCAAAAATTGTATAATTATTCTCTCTCTCTCTCTCTCTTTTGTTTGGATTCATTTTCCTTTCTCATGTGAGGGATTATGTGAAAAAAACTTGTAAATGATGCAAGTTGGAAATGACAAAGTTTTTAATTTCATTTTTGAGAGTTAACTGTTGTGGAAATATTTTTTAAACTTTTTTTTTTTTATGAGTTTCAGAATTTATTTATTTGAGAATGAAAATATTCATGGTTGAATAGATTTGTTTTATTGAATTTTGTTGTAAAATTTTACCATTATGCGCTGACTATTAAAAATCTTTTAGTGTTCAGCATTATGTAGATAAAAAGAAGAATTATGCGCATAATTTTCTTTTTTTATTAATTTTTAAAAGGAAAAACCAAGAAAAAGGAGAGAATTATGCGCATAATTATTCTTCTTATCAGCATAATTTTTAACCCGAAAAAATTTAAATTCGAATGTTTAGAAATAAAAAACTAAAAACATTTGATGCTGAGCATAGAAACACTTAAAACATACGTGCTGAGCACTGAAATACCCAGAATAAAAGTGTCGAGCACCAAAGCACTCAAAATATAGATGCTGAGCATTGGAATTCTCAAACACTAAAGTGTTCAGCCCAGTTGAAGCTTTCAAATAATCTTAACTAAGCCTTTATTATTTTTAAAAAAATTTTTTGGCCGATATTTGGCTAATCTCACATAGATCTTGATAGAACTAAATAATTTAAATTTTGTTTGTGAGCACCAAAGCTCTAAACACTTTCCTTTTTATTTTCATTATTCTTATTGACTTTAAAAACTCTCTTCAAAACAGTTCTTAGTATTGAAGCACTTATAAATTCTATATTGAGAATGCCAAAACACTTGAATAAAAATCGCTAAACAAAAAATTCCAAAAATCAATTTTATTTGTAGTACTCAAATAAGTGGTTCAATGTTGAGCGTTATAAAAATAGAGAATCGAGTGTTCAAGTTAATAAAATTAAAGACAATCAATAATTGATTTCACTTTAATTTGTTTTTGTTTCAATAAAAATTTAGTTTAAAAAAGTTTCTCAAAACTTACCATTCAACCGTCTGCTCAAATTTATTAAGATTATCCTGTAATATTTCGACTGTCGATGGTTTCTTTATCGGTACATTTTGACTCTGTGCTCGTTCTTTTTGTGCTTCAAGCTCAGCTTTCGAATATAATTGTTTCCATTTATCATCATGACTCTGAGGTGTTGGTTCTATTAGAAAAGCATTAAATGAGAGAAAAAAAGAGAAGAGAAAAATTAACCAATTAATTTCTCCCAGCTCATCTTTCACTCTCTATGATGGTAATTTTTCACATCATTGAGCAGCGCAAAAAGATAATTTTTATTTTTTTACCTTCATAAGGCTCATAAGCGCCGCCCGTTTTGAGCGATTCATTTGATGTCGCAACAGTTGATAGACGACTTGTGCCCGACAAATGTGATGTGTCATCGCCCGCATTAATGCCTGCATTTTTCGCTTCAATTGCTTTTGTACGATAATCGGATGGACGCGAAAAGTCAATTAGTCCAATTTTCTGCTCGCCCTCATTTGTCCTAGTCTCAATTGCCATATGAATGTCATTTTTTTCATTAATTATTGGCACACGCATTTGCATTGACACAACATCACGCAAAATTGTCTTTGATTGTGACAAAAATTTGTGAATAAATGAACCAGCAAGTGTTCCAATGATGAAGTAATCTGGCATGTCTGACATTGCATCATCTAAGCAGTCCATGTGAGCTGTGCAAATATTAGTAAAAAATTATTAGTTTTAGAAAAATTTAGGGTTCAACAACATGCGTATAAAAAGAAGAAATACACGCATATTGCATGTTGCCGAACCCTAGAAAAATTTCACTTAAAATCATGTCTAAGGTGGCTTTTAAAGTTGGAAATTTTTTACTTATAAAACTTCTAGTTTTATATTTTGATCTCAATGAAGGCATAACATGAAAAGTAAATGGAAATTTGTAACGTATTTTCAGGTACTCAAGAGTATCAGTCATAAACAAGGCGAAGATACTCCGATTAATCGGCGATTCTTAAGGTTATTGCGATTAGTCAGAGTGTCCTTGCCTTGGTTTTAAATAATTGTGTAACAAAAACTAAAATCACTTACGAATTGGCAGCATTGATTTTCTTATGAGAAACACAAAGCAGCCTTTATGATTTTCTTCAATCTCTTCAAGTTCTTTCATACTAAAGACAGCGTGTAAAATTGGCGTTTTCTCGAACGTTTGCTCAATTTTCTATAAAGTTAAAAAAGTTCATAAAAATAAGAGTGAACTTTAATATGCTTAAAATGTACTTACACGAACTTCTATAAAGCTATATAACTGCTCTTTTGGAGGCTCTGGTGTTTCACCTTCTTGTTCGTCCTCTATTGAATTTTTCATTAGAAAAGTGAAAAGAGAAGAAAAAAATTTTATCGTTAATGAAAATTAGCTAATGATTATAAAAACTAATTAAATTATTCTCAACTACCTTCAACAGCCGTTCTTCTCCTTCGTGATTTTCCACCTCTTTTCTTTTCAGGTGCTAAAAGTAAACGAAAATAAAAGGTAAGGAAAAAAAAAAAAAATTTGTTGAACAAGATGAAAAAACAAGGATATAAATAAGCGCATAAAAAAACTGTAAGAGGCGATTATGAAGAAGAGCACTAAAGAGAAATTGTTTATTGCCATATTTCAATCTATTGAAGAGGGTACTTGAAAGAAAAGGTAGACTGGTGTTGCATTCTTTTTTTTGCTTCTTAAACGATCTGGGCAATAAATAATGAATTGCTTGCCTTTCGAGAGCACTTTTTATGATTGCTTGTTATACATTTACAGCAAAAATATTTTTTTTTTGTGCAATTCACTTTTTAATGAGCTATCAGAAAGTGAGAAAGAAAAATTATTTTAATGGTTTTTTGATGATTTAATGATTTGCAATTTGTTAAACGTAAATTGAATGATGAAAAATAGTTTTTGAAAAGAAGGGAATTCTCAAGATAGGAACATTTTGGGAAATAAATAATATTTTAAGGGTGTTGAATATACGATGGGCCGATTTTTTTCAGACTTCAAAATTGGCGGAAAAACTTCGGCTATGAGTAAATTCGGATATAAAATATAACCAAAAATTTTCTTTTGAAAAAATTCTATTAAAAATACCGAAAAAGATTGGCCCATTGTATGGTTTGTAAACTTTTTTAAGCTAATATTTAATGAAAGTTAAGGAATTAAAAATTTTCTAAATATCTTTAATTGAAGTTTTCTTGTTATTGAAATTTTTGTTGTTAGAAATTGAAACCGTTATTTTAAAAATTCAAAAAATCTTTTTAAAAAAAGTTTTGATGATACAGAGATACTTTTTCGGTAATAATGAAATTTAATTAATTATCTTAAATGAAAAAAAAAAGTTCTTACAATTTAAAATGGTTTTAGAACTTCATGGACTGTTTTCTGCCTTAAATTATTTTCTTTTATTATTTATTAAAATAGCCGTGTGTGGCGCTCTTTGTAACCGCCGTCTAGGCTAAATTGTTATTGAAAAATAAATTTTAAATTTAAAAAATTATTGTAAAAGCGAGTTCAGTTCATTAAAGTCCTCTTAGTCAGTTAGGACGAACATAATAATCTATTTTTAAAATATAGAAGATATGTCGCTTAGAAAGCGAGTTATTAAAATAGTAACTGCTATATAAGTTTGAATAGGTTACAAATTCTATCATCTCAGATCGACTATAAAAGGCGAATCCGAGCGCGATTCGAATTCTTTCCACTCTCAGTTACCAGACTAGAAGGATGATTGTTTAAAAAAAAGTATAATCTCTTTCATTGAATTTTTAATAAACTTTGTAAGAATTCTTAAATAAAGTCGTTTTATTATTTCATTGAGCTGAAATCGATTTTGTCATATTTCAGCCACAATTATTATTTAAATTAAAAATATTTTTTATATATTGATTTCACTATAATTCTATTCTATCTTTTCACATGACAATAAATTGCAATCAACTTAATTTTTCTTAAGAAATTTTTCTTTTACAAAACATTCTTCATAAATAAATATTTTGCTTGAATTTCTCTTGTGAATTTTTTTCCAAAAAGATGAAAATAAAATTTTACTTTTCTAAAGAAATAAAATACAAAAAGAAAATTAATCTCGCAAAAGAAGAAAAAAGAGAGAGAAAGAGAGACAAAATTTCTTATTTTGATTGCGCACCATGAAGCCACCCCACCGCACGTGGTAATGTCGAATGGATTTAGTGTTTATTGTAATGATAAAATTTAATCTTTATTGCTCCCAGCAGATATAGAGAGAAATGAACGAAGAAAAAATTTTTTTTCCATCGGTGCGTGTGCTTCAAATTCATGAAGGAGATTTTCCATAGGATTATTTGGTTATTTAATGTAAATCTATAATGTTTAATTTAAAGCTTCTCGCTTGCCTCTTATTTAAAACATTATTTCAGAGAAAATTATTTCGATTTAGCCTTTAGGCCAAAGTGAAAAAATTTAACTTTTTTCAAACGTGAACGAAGGTAGAAAAATATGTTTTATAATGCTTTGAATCACTCAAGTAGCACAAATCCAATGCTCATTGACTAGAAAATTATCATCTCATGGTACAATGACAGAAGCAGAAATTTTTTTTACATTTTATCATAAAGAAATTTTCGTCTGTTACTGACGATGACTACAAATTTTTCAGTGCTTATTTACATAATTTTTCTTCCTCTTTCTCTTTAATGACAATTAAAAATGCAAATTTTCTACCTTTTTTGTAGTAAAGTAGTAAAAAGGATTAAAATTAATTTATTAATTCTCTCTTTTTCTATATAAAACGTAATTTTGAGATAATCTTATTTTTGTTCAGCATATTCAATGATGTAAGTTATTGAAAAATTTGTTTTTTGTAATGAATTGTTTTGCTTTGAAATTGTTACGACTTCTAGGAGTTAGTGAGACAAAAATATTGTCAGTTTTTAATTAATTAATTTTGAATATGTTTTATGAAAGTGTGTCCTGTCACTTTATGAAAATGATTTGATTTTATAAATTAAATAACTTTTTTAAGACAGATTTTTAGTGATTTTCAGGGACTTTTAGCGATTTATAGCGATCAGCCTTTTTTTGTTAAATCGGATCAGTTTCTAAATTTTGGTTTAAGAGTTTAATTAAAACCTACCCAGTGAGAAATTTAGTCCGGAATTTTTTAATATTTCTCCCGATTCGGACTAAATGTAGTCCGGCGGCCGTCTTATCCGGCCAAATTTTCATATAATTTTCAATTTTAATTTAAGTCACAGAAGAGTTCAAAATTTCATATGAGAAAATTTACAATCTATCTGGACTCAAAGCAAATTAATTTTTGAATTTAAAACTCGAGAAATTCAAGACAATAATAAAGGAATAAAAAATATAAATTTCAAAAAAAAATTTATAAATCTTTAATCATGACTAATTTCTAGTTTTAGAAATTTTAATTTTGTCAATTTTTTTTCTTTATCTTCTTTTTTAAAATACAACAAAAAAGATTAAAATCAAACAAAATCGATCAAAAATCATTTTTTTCTTCACATCACAATATTTCAATTTTTCTTCTCTCTTTTTTTCCTTATTTATTTTTATGTGTTAGAAAACATCATTGGCATGAATCAAACAAGTAAAAAAAAGGGATGACCATGAATGAATATTGAACAAAAATTTCTTTCCTTTCTTTTATTAGACACAAGTTTTTTTCTTCCTTTCTTGCAAGTCACATAATCGTTTTGATCAGAAATCTCAGAAATCTGTTTTACTGGACATGAAAGATGACTCGAGGGAAAAAAGAATGAGAGTTAGAGAGAGAGAGAAGAAAAGTGAAAAGGTTGATGTTGTTGATCTCTAAACAATGAAAAAAGGAGAGGAAGAAAAAAAAAGTTGAATTTTCTCTCTGACAATGATGTCATGTAAGAAGAAAAAAAACTTGTCTGGATTTTGACATGTGATGAATTCTTTTCCTTTTTTTCTTCCTAAGCAAATAAAATCAATGAATAAGGAGTCAGTGTTGTGTAATTCCTTAGTCATGCAACAATTATTTTTACAAGAGTTATCAAACATTGATGTAAAATTTTTCGCCCTTTATTTTACACTTTCGAAGACAACAAAATTCAATGGCGTCAGTAAAGTATCAAAAAAGGAAAAACAAATAACTCACCAGAACGTGCCGTCTCTTTAATTTCTTCATCCTCAATATCCGGATCCGGACGAACTTCACCTCCTTCCTCTCGACTGTCTCCTTTTGCTCGTCTCGCTATAGAAGAAGCATGTAAAAAGATATATATTTTGAAATTAATAACAAAAGGTTGTAATAATAATAAAAAGAGAGGAGTAGAAAATATGAGAAGGGCAATTTTGTAAGGAAATGAAGGGAAAAAAGGTGAATGGATATTTTGTAAAAATGACAATAAATTTTAAACTTCTGTTTAAATAATTAATTTTTTAAGGGTTGAAAATTTTAATTGTTTTTTTTTTAAAGACATTTTTACAACTTTTTTAAATTTTCTTTCAATTATTTTCTTCATTCATAGATATAGAAATATTGAAAATTTAAGTTTAGAGCATAAACTAAATTTTTAAAAATTAAACCTTTGAGAACTTCCTTCTATACAGGGGGATGGACACGGTGGCAAAATGTTTGCCACTTTTTAAAATTTTTTCTTATACTTTTATGATTTTCAGATTCAAATCTTACCAAAATTTTAAAATAATTTATTTTACAAAAAAAAAAATCAAATAAAAGAATTAATATTAAAAGATTGTTGAAATATTTAGTTGATTATTTTTCAAAAATGCGATAAAAACTTAAAAAATAATAAAAGTGAAAAAAGTTAAAATAGAATTAGTTGATATCAAGATTCGAATTAAAGGTTTCATGATTGTAAAAAAATTTTGGCAGTTTTTAAAAAGTGGCAAAAAATTTGCCACTTTTGCCAATTTTCATATAAAAATTTGTCACTTTTTGCCACTTTACCACCGTGTCCCCTGCTTCTATACATATGATGGATAAATTTAGGCCCAAAGCAAAAGAACTTCTTTAAAACGTCGAAAAAGCTGTAAAACGTTGCATAAAAATGAAGTTCTTTTTTCCTTTGATTTGGCCTAGAAATTTTCTCCATAACACACAGTGAAATTTATTCTGATGGATGTTTTTCTCTTGTATCCAGCCTAAAATATTCAGCTGAATTTTCCACATAAAATTTAGTCGAATAAATTCTCTTGTAAATATTCATTAATATTTAAAAAGTTGCAGCCGAATTATTTCGATTTAAAAATTTCAAGGAACCACAAAAATTTTCGTAGAAAAAATAGAAAGTTTATTCGATAAAGCAAATTTCCGCTAATAAGAAATTCGGCCTATCGTATTAACTATAATCTCACTAAAAGAATACTTTTCCCTCAAAGAATACAAAATTTTAATAACAATGAAATTTAAGTTGAAGCGTTATATGATACTAAATCGATTAAGGTCTTAGAAAGTATTTAATTCAACTTATATCGAGTAATAGTTATTAAAGTTCTTAATTGATTTATCCATAGATAACAAACTGAAATCAAAGATTTATCATGTCATGAAATTAATGAATTTTTCAACTAATTTTTTCAATTTCAACAACATTAAAAGTTTTTTTCTTTTTTCCTTTCATTCTTTAATCCTAAATATGTCAACAATTATCAGATTAATTAACAAAGTAAAGTTGACTCAATTTTAAACTTGTCTAACTTTAAAAGAAAGAGAAAATAAATAAAATATAAAGCAACATCTGCCTACCTACCTTATTCACTCTTAATCTCTCTTTAATTTAATCTCACTTAAATTAATTTATAAACTTAATAAATTTTCATTAGCAGAGAGAGATAAAGTGAGAAAAATTCTTCATTACCTTCTTAGAAAATAAAGGTCAATCAATATCAAAGATGTCAAGTGATATTTAAAGAAAGAAAATGAGAGGAAAATCTCATCATAAGAAAGGATATCTACTTAATCAGCAACAGGCATTGTTGAACTTTTTTTCCTCTCCCTCATTCACTCAAGAGTTTATCAAAATTTTTCGATCCTTGATTTGTTCGAAGGAATAAGAGTGAGGGAAGGAAATTGAAGTGGCTTTAAGGCAACTCTTTAAATCTCATAAATTTTACCTCTCTCTCTTACACACAACTGTGACCCAATCAATTTATCTTACCTTTTCCCTTTCGGCCCTTCTTCTCTTTCGAGATGTCAATTGTTACTTGTTGTGGCGGCGTCATAATTCTCGGCACTAAAAAGGTAGAGGAAAAGAAAAAGAAAAAGTTTTATGGCAAAATCATAAATTTCATATGTTCTTTCTTACCTTTTTCAATTGTGAGAACTTCTCGCTCCACCAGCTTATCATAGAATGTTCGATAGATATAAATCACGCATTTTTCCATCTCATCAACGCTTACAATTTCCTCATCAAGATAATTTAAAAATTTCTCAGAATGTTCACGAAAAAGTTCTTCAATTGTCTCAGGATGATCTTGAACTCCAATGGCTTTTGAAATTCGATCGCGTAACCAAATTATACGATAATCACTCATGATTCAAATCTCAATTCTTTTTAATTCAATTGTAATTCGCAAAATGAAGAAAAATTTTTTGTGATTTTTTATACTTTTCAATGGTTACTATGATTAAAAATAAATAAATAAACAGAGCGAGAAAACGAGTGAGTTTGTTTATTGACAAATGCTAAAAATTGATTGCGACTGAATTGTTGTCATGGGAAAATGTTGTTGTTGTTGTTGATTTTTTTTTTATTTTGCCGGCAAGTGCATACACACGCACATGTGATTGTTGGGAAAACAAAAGTTTTGTTTGACAGTAAATGAAATTTATTATTTAATCTGGTTTGTGTCTTATTTTTGCAATTTTCGATGGTTGCTAAGAGATTTTAATGATTATTAAAGTGAGAATTATTCAAGGACAAGTTCAATGGTTGTCAATGAAACGTGATTGAAACGCAATTAGAGAAGAAAAGTTGTTAATGTTTAAGCATTTAGAAACAGTCTTTGGTTAATTACTTAGATGAGAAATGTTTATGTAAAGATCAATTAGACTAAATCTCTTGAATATGAACTAGTTAAATTAGCAAAAAAAGTATTTTAAAAGAAGATATTTTAGTTTAGAAAGAAATCATTATAAGAATTAGAGGTTTACAAATCGGGAAAATTTCCGGGTTAGAAATTTTTCCATCTCTTTGTATAAAAACTCCTGGGAATTTCCCGTTCCCGGGCCTACTTTTCCCTTTCCCGGAATTCTCAATTCCCGGGAAATTGTGAACCCTTAATAAAAAATAAATTCAAATGAACAAAAATTCAATTATTAAAGAATACTAACATTTTCTAAATAAAATCAGATTAAATTTTTCACAATGCTTTGAAGCGTAGTCCCATAATCTCAAACGATGTTTTTATTGTACAGATTGAAATTATAAACATATAAGAAACTTGTAATTTTTTTATATTAGTCTGACTTAAAATCAGTTTTGTTTGTGATGATAAACTTCTAAACCATTGAGAGACAAATTACCAAACTACAATATTAAATTTAATGAAAAAAATTGTAAAAAATACCTGTTTGAAGTACGTCGGAGAGTAATTTTCGAACTCAACCGATCGGGCTCAAATTTGGCAAAGTTATTCTATTAGTTATTAGTGAATTTTGTTGATCATTCCCAAATAATACAGAAATATAAAAATTTTATTTTCAGAACTATATAATAGATGCAATCAAACAGAGTTGTTAAAATATTGCACGTTGGGCAGAATGCGAACATTTGTTCAAAAAGTATTTGAATACATTTTCTGACAGAACATAATCATAAGATTCTAAAAAAATAAGTAAGTCCACGGGCAGATCACATAGCGCCACAGAAGTTCTGCAAGAAAAGCTAAAGCTTTTCAAAGTACTTCGACGATGGGGTTATATTAACAATCAATAGTATATTTTCTTAATTTATAGTAGTAGTAGTAAAAGCTTCGTTTGCATTCGATTTTGCTGCAAATCAATGTCGTAAGTTGTTGAATCTTTAATTTCTTTTGTCCTGCGGTCATATTAGAAGAAAGGATTTCGCTCACACTGCTTTGACTGATTTTATTGCTGATCAATTCATATAACGGATCAATGACCAATGCGAGCTTCGCTCGCATTTTATTGCTGATCAGTTAACATTACGGATCAGTGACCAACGCACATTGCAACAAACATTAATCTACGCTTTTTTGACCAACTTCATGTCAGACCACCATTGACCGGCATGCACTGGCCCATGTTCGGTTTTTTTGTTGGATTGGTATTCTCCGACGCCAACTTCGTACAGCTGACACTCATAATTGATTGTGCTTAGATTTTGAGATAAATGGAAAAAACTAAAATTTCGAAATCACAAAAACAATACTTCGTACAATATTTTATCGTCGAATTAAATCTAGAGTGCAAAAAAGTCTCTAAATCTAAATGTAAGGACGCTCATGTAAATTGAAAAAAAAATTGACAGATATTAAAGATCTCAAATTGAGATAGTCAAATTAAGAAATGACACAATCAAATAAACCAAGTAATTGATCATCAAAAAAGTAGCTTATTATTTGATTTGTATGCGTGAAGATATTTGTTTGTGGAATTTTAATCAACTTGAGTGCGCTCAATTTATGATGTTAATTGATTGATCATATTAAGCGGGAGAGCTCACGAGAGACTCTTGATGAAATCTTAATGGAAACCAAACACTATTTTTATTATTTCTGCAATTATGCTTTAGTGATGTTAAACCTGTTTAGCCTTGATTATTGTCAAACATGTTTCAGAATCAATATTAGGAATCAATAAATGTTTATATCTCACTTAGTATTTGGCTAAATTTAATTCTGTTTGAAATTTTGTATGTAGCTTTTAAATTTCTTTCATTTGAAACATTATTCAGCACTTCACATTAAGCCATTAAATCACAATATCGATTTGATTGCCAACTATAAGTATCGACCCATTCTTCATTAGTTTCGACCCATTTTTCCATAAGTATCGACTTAGTTGTTATGATTCTGAATTTTTCAATTTTAAACGCATTATAACACTCCACTGTACTTGTATCCTTTTTATTTATGCAGCAAAAGTAATTTCAAGCAATTACTAAGAAGATAACACTTTTATCATAAAAAGAAATTAAGAATTTTTGAAATTGGGAAAATTTTGAACGCGTTTTGCTACAGTTGGT
>JACWBX010001146.1:0-15208 GCA_014622435.1 Polypedilum pembai
ACAATAAATTTTCATATTTATAATGTTGATAAATGCAAAGTTGATTTCGATGCAATTTTTCTTATAAACTTGAATATGATTAAACGATTAGAATTTATATTCAAAGAAACTTCTTAAATTTTGCTTTAACTTGGTACACACACAGAAATTCTAGTTTTTGTGATCAAATCAAAAAGCTGACAACTAAACATGTAGTTTTGCAACTCAACTTTGTTTTTTTCATTTGTATTTAAGGTAAAGCCTCTGTTTCTATAAACGAATTAATTAACTCTGTTATTTGTAACAAACACTGATCTGGGCGCCAAAAATGCGCTAAAGTACACCAATCCGCAATTGAGTACTTTCACCAATTTTTTTATCTTTAATTTTGTCTTTTATGCTTATAAATTTGCTTAAGAGGAAAGCAAGAGTGAGTAAGAGAGCGGATGGAAATGTTGAAAGAGAGAAGAGAAAAAGAGAAAGCCAAAAGGATGCCTTTGAAAATGTTTTTCTTTTTTTGAATTCCGATTCTATTGATTTTTGCTTTGTGCTCTCAACTGAAATCAAATTATTTATCAGTGTTGTGTACATATCAATGGAGGAGTGAGAATATTTTTATATACAAACAAACAGAGCACATACAACGTCGTGTATACCCAACATCGAGATACTTGCTTGAAACTAACGGAGCATGAGAAATATTTATGGCTGAGAGTCTTATAGGTTTGATTTTCGATATAAATTATATCAAGTGCCATAAAACATTTCAAATTGCCATGATTATTTTCAACGATTTTCGCTTTCTACTCTTTTTCATCCGTTGCTGCCTGTTGAAGGAGAAAAAAAATGAAAACATGTGAATATGTATGTAGAGAGTGTAACATAATTTATGCGCCTTTGATTTTCAATAAATTGAGTACCCATCTACCTTGCTGATACACTGTGATTTTACTCTTTCGATGCTTGCATCACTTCAATATTGAGAATAATTTCTCTTCTATAAAATTGTTTGTATGTTCACTGAGCGAACGACTAGAATGAAAGTAAACGAGAAGAGAAAAGTCATAGGTGCAAGGCATGAATAAATAAAAATATATTTACTGAATTTATATTTCTACATTTTAGCTTAAATTTCATAAAAAATGCATTACGTAATTTATTTTTCCAGGTGAATTTTCACTTACCTTCTTATTCTTGGTTAAATTTTATGAAGTAGCATTTCTAAGGAATATCTTTTACCATTCACGTGGATATAATTTTTTTCGAAAAGAAAAGATAATAATAATAAAGAAAGAAAGAAAAAAGTCAGGAGCTCGGTCTATAAAACCGAATGCTATGTCGCGCATGATTGCGGTGACTTTTCGACTGTGTAACATTTTTTTCATGCTTTCTTTCGAATGAATGATTTACGTACATTCTTTCTTATTTTCTATGAACTTTTTTTGAGATTATATTTATGAAGGAAAAAAAAATTGATGAAAAATTTATTATCATTGCTCAAAATTGAAATTTTCAAATATTCACTTTGAAGATTTCCTTTTTGACGTCGCTACTGCTTTCCTTTTTCCTTACTTACTCCAGAACCGACATAAGCATAAAAGCACAGACTTGTATAAATGTATAACTTGCTGCCTCTATAAACCCAAATCATATTCATATTTCGAAATGAAAACGACACACACATTTCCCATCGAAAGCCACAAAAAGTCATTAAGAAATTCTCGGTTTCTGCTTTCTAACATCAAATGAAATGAAGCGAGATTTGTTTTCTCCGGTAATATCTTTTCTCTGAGAGAGACATCGAGAGAGAGTGAGAGAAATAATAAGTGCGGCTTGTTGAGTGTTCTATATATGCTTATATATTCCAAAAAAGTGAATAACGCACTTGAATAAGCAATAAAGCTATAGAACACAATAAAAAAATAAACGTCAAAAGGTTGTCATTAATTTCCGGTTTGTGTTTTATATACACACATATTTACATCATCCTTATGCTCTCTATCACGTGGAAGAAAATTACATGAGTCATAGAGTTGTCTCGCTCGCACTCTCATGCCTTCTCGCTCCGATTGATGACGTCGCTTGCGCATCCTCCACTCTGTAGAAAAGGTGAAAAGGAAAAATTTTCATCACTACATTCAGTTTCGGCATTTGTGTAAACGTCAGTCAGTCTTTAGGAGAGTTTTGATCAAATCGGGCGTTCTTATCAACCTTTAACCGCTTTTTTATTATCAAATTTACCCAGCAGTCACAAAATACATTACATTACATAAATTATATACATTTGTGAAAAAAGCGAAAAAAATCTACAATAATTTGTTGGTTTGATTGAGTGAAAATCAAAATCACTAACAATCAAATTCAAATCGCGAGGAAATAATCAATCCAATTAATTTGTTCGCATATCCTTTTCTTGTTGCATATCCAATATATATATATATACACTCAAATACATAATTATTTTTATCAACATAAATGCGGTGATGAAATTACATCCTTGACAAATATACGACAAAAATTCTCTGAACGGCGTGAGGACAACGACGAAAAGCGTAAAGCAAGGAAAGATATTTTAAACACATTCACATCAAGTGAGACAAGCAGCATTTTCCGCTTTGATAGTCCCGTGGAGTTTTAAATCTACTAGAGCGCGCAAAAAAAAGAAAATTTTCGGCAACATTCAATGCTCATGTGAAAAAATTTAAAAGTGATAAGGTGTAAAAAGAGTGTCGCTTATAAATTTGTCTTACGTGAAATTTCCATCACAATCGATCTTGGATGTTCAAAAAATTATAACACATTTAAAGAGAAAGAAAGAAATTTGTGAAGGATTCGAACAGTTCACAGTGAATTAAATATTTATAAACTAAAAGTGAAACCTCCCTCGTTTAAACATTCTACTTCTAATACAGACACATACACACATCAATCTCCTTATAGCTGACTAACGAGTCACATTTTCTATATAAATTATATTTATACAAGTATATGGTGTGTGCCAGTCAAAGTTGTTCATGAACGACAGAAAAATTCTGTTGTGCGAGCTTAACTGGACTATTTCTAAGTAATATTCTTTTATTTATAAATAAATTCCATGCTCATATATACTTACATACGTTAAAAAAGAAAGAAGAAGTCCTCGACTGGAAGTATTGAAATGTAAGTACATTTTACGATTACGTGTAATTAGGATCTATTTGAACAAAAAGAAAAACAATGAAAAGCATTATAAATTTATAAGACTTCTCTATCTTTTTCACTCTTTCTATTTCTCTACATTTCGATTATATTCGACACGAAGGGTTTCCATGAAACTACATACCTAGATCGAAAAATAACGGAGAGCGAATTGAAACTTAAATTGATGGAATCAATTAAAGTAAAATGAGCTCGATGTCAATTTTGATATTTCTTTTGCATTCACATACCTCGCTCACTTTCTCTACGTCACATTAAACTTTCAAAACATAAACTTTTTCTCGTTTGCTTATTTTATTTGCTAATTGGGGAGAGAATTAAAATAATTGAGATTTTAAGTACAATTTTGTGATGACATGCAATAGAATTCCTTCTATCTGTCTAATTTCATTACGAAGTAGTGTCATTTGCATTTTCACACTTGAAAAATTCTCGTTCCTGCTCTCGAAATGAGTGAAATTTTTCTTACCATGGCATCTTGTCTCGTCTTATTCATTCTTGAGCCTTATCTAGATGTCTAAATCGGAATTTTATGTTCATGTAATTCATTTTATAAACAATTTCAGCAACAAGGGATGAGAAAAATGAGAAATGTGGGAAAATAATTATTTTTCCTTATTTTATTTCTAGCTTTGTGTGAAATCATTGTCTGCATAACTTAATAATTGATTTCATAAGAATCGTCATTTTATATAAAAGTCAATTAAAAGAACGTTTGTAGTCGATCTAAAATAAATTAGATTTTAATATTAGTCATACAGATCGTAGACGTTTAAGTTTAAAAAACTAATTTGATAGAAATCTCTATTTATATTATTCGTTCAGACAAATAAATAACAAATGAGATGAAATAAATCTTTCAAATTCATCATCCCTTGCTAAGTACGAAGAAGACTCTTTTATTTTATATTTTCAATTATTTCAAAAAAGAAAAAAAAAATCTCGTCTAAGTATAATATGCAAAAGGAAAAATTAAAAATAATCTTCAGAAGAAAAATTTGCCTGTGTCGCTGCAGTTGATGAAAATAAGCGCTGCACTTTACACAAAACAAGAGAGATTTATTGCAATTGAGTTAATGTATCTAATTGAAACAGTAGTAGCAGCGATTGCAGTAAGATTGTAAATGATGAGTGTAGTATAGTAAGATTCTCTGCTAGTCGAGACATACATACTTAATTTCACATAAAATGTGCTATTTTAATAAACCTGGCGGAATGAAAATGTGTTTATGTGCGACGATATATTTATAGGACTACGAGCTTTGGTTGTTAGACAAGACAATATAAATCTAATATAATTTATCTCTTCTTCACTGCAAAAATTTTTATTTTTTTAAACATTTCTCTCCCTATTGCAATTACATTTTTGCACTCGAAAATGAGGCAAATAAATTAAACATGCGACGATGACGACGACATTAAATATTTACTTGCACAAAGACAAAGAAAAAAAATGAGAAAAGAATGCTTGAGAGAAAGAAAAATGTCATTGAAATTGTTTCATTGCATGAAAAATGCTTTCTTACCTTACAAAATGTATATCACATTACAGTCATGTAATAAGAATATGTAATGAGCATTCGTCAAATAATTACGAAATGAAAGATTTAAGATCCTTATCATTTTCATGGAGTCATTAAAAATTATTTCAACGAAAAGAGAAGAACAAGCAGAAGGTATATGACATCTGAACCATAATTTGTGTTGACATAATTATGAAATTAAAGAGTAAAATTAAGATATAAATCCATTTATATAGCAGCATAACAATGGTGATACTTTACATACAGACAAATTTAGGCAACAACTGTTGAAGTCGAGTCAGAAAACAAAAACTGCTATTTCATTATTTTAATGATATGCAAATTGAGGCTTTAAAATATTCATTTTGTGCTCGTTTTAATTGGCAAATATTTGAAAAGTCTCATTTTCCTTCCCTTTTTTCATACCATTGCTGCTTTCTACTGCTGTTTTTATGCTGCATACATTACATACATAATATGATTCTATCTCTGTTAGCTAATTTATTTCATTTACCAATAATCTGTCATTCAATTTGAAATGTTTATTACTGAGTTACTTACTTTATTTATGGACATTAGTCGCTCGTCCACCTGCTTGCATCTTCATCATCGTCATCGTCTTAATTATGATTAATCATTTTGTTTTTCTTCATTTAGTTATATTTTTACTATCAAGAAAGAATTATTGATGAGTTATATGAATGACCCTTTTTCTTTATTTGAATGTAATTGACACTCGTTTCATTCCTTAATTTGTCCTTATCTATAAATGCCATCGATGAGAAAACGAAGGAATAAGAGAGCTAATGAATGTTGTATGTTAATCGCACAATAAAAATGGGGGTGCACTGTCTCGAAATTGATATTTTCTCTTATTCCTTACTCCTCTTATTATGAACGATTAAGCTCAAATTTAGGATTGTTGGAATTATAATGAATTAATAAAAAATTTCATTCGAGAGAAAAAAAAAATCAGCCCAAAATTCATCCAGCTAAGTTAAAAACCTATTCATGAGGACATAATAGATATTCAATGGTCTCATCATCGTCATAGACAACATTGGCAGCAACAGCAACAACAGCATATATAATAATAGACATGTTTGTTGATAATTCGATGAGTGTATTTGACTGCAGTTCAATGGAGTGTGTGAAATAAAGGATATGATATTTTCAATCACAGGAAAAAACGAAAAGTGGATGCTTGGGTGAATGGTGATGGCATACATTAGGGATTCAATTTTGTTTTCTTCCTCAGAAGCACATACACACACACACACACACACACTCTTTCGAATCATTGAGCACCATTAAAGAAAAACACACACACACATAAGCATTAAATGGTAAAAATAAAATAATTTTAATACGTGCATATGGCACAGGTACTTACAGAAAATGAGGGTTTTTACATGTGCGGTATACATGGTCGTAGGATTAGACGAGCGAATTTCAATTTAGAATGAGTGTGGCGTGCTAGCGTTGAGTGTGTTAGCAAATATATATGTGGTTAATGAGTGGATGAATGTTCGAGTTCAATGATTATTATCAATTTTCATCCTCGATGGGCGATTAAATTCTACTTTGATAATCAATGTGAAAATAATTTGTAAATATCATTCGATAAATTTTCACCGCTAACCAAAATCATGATAATTATTTTTATAGTTATTGGTTGTTGTATGTACAAATGAACATGCATAAACATAAAAATGAAAATTTATTTTTAGACTCAAAATTGATGGAAAATTTCCTTACATTCTTCCCTTTCATTCATTATTACGTGTATCATTAAAATCCATTTTCTCTTCCTTCATTTGAAGTGTGGCATACGAAACGAAATAATAATGAAAGAATAAAGAAGAGAAAAAAGGGAAGAAAACATCATCACAGAAAAAAGCTTCTCATTAAAATGTCGCTCTTTCTACCTTTCTTCTACCTACTTATGCTCTATAAATGTTTTACAATATACATGTATAACCTTCTTCCTTCTCATTGCCGTTGACGCTTTTTCATTGTCGTATCACATCACTAACATCAACTCTAAGAATTTTCATACTTTTAGAACAAATTTTCAAATTGAAGGCAGGCGAGTGAGCGAAGACTGTTTGCAAAACGAAATAAAAGAATAAGAGAAGAAGTTGTTGAGGCATGGATATTCACTCCTGAAATCACAATGGCTGTTTATATTTCCATACTTCTGCACGTTTTTGATGATTCCATTATTATCCTACCATAACAACAACACGCTTTTATAAAGAAAGACAGAAAGTGTGATTTCGTCGTCGAAAAAATATTTTACATTGTACGTATACATAAGTAAGCATGCATCTCATAACATAGGCCTTGTACGCTTACTACGAAGAAATAATGAAAGAATAAAGGTACAAACACTCATATATTCTATTGAGAGATAGATTTTCATCTTCAAATGCTGTATGTATGTTTTTTTGCATATTTTTACGTTCATTTCTCATACCTTTTTCTGCTTTACTTAACATTTTGCTTTTCTAACAAAAGAAATATACATATCAAGAGAGAAAAGAAAAAAAAAATAACCAAAGGCCCGAGCTTTAAGGGCAGTTTTTTATACATAGATTTTTTTCATCCGTTTTAATATATCGTTTATTTTTATTTTTAGAAACTTTTTTATCTCGTCAAAGTTGATATACAATTGTTTTTCATCCATGTTGACCTAAAAAGTTTTTGTTCTTCCTTCTCCTGCTTTTGTTTATGAAAAATACATAAAAATAAAAATTGATTTGATATTATCGCAGGCCAAAAGAGAGAAAAACGATGTAACATCAATTTCCCCTCTCAGCCTACTCACTAACTCGCTTGCTTTTGTCGTCGTTATATATTTATTGTTATCAAAGACGAAAACAATAAGAAGAGAAAGAGATTGTAATATTATTAAAATATATGAAATTAAATTCTTGCGAGAAAAGAAGAAAAGATGGAATTTTAAATTGAATGGATAATGGTTTTTGAAGAATGTATAAAATATTAAGCACACTTTTATTTTCCCAATTTAATTTTTCAACAAGCCAATTAGTATAAAAATAAAAGATAAAGAGAATGAGAGCGGAAATAGTGGATAAAGCAAGTCTTGAAAAGTTTCGTGCATCAAATATGCATATATTTTCTTTCGTTGCCTTTTCTTTGGCATTCCTTCATCTTCATCTTCATCAGTGAACGTTCAACGATGAAGATAAAGTTTTATTCTCTCTCAGTCGTTCTTTTACATTTTATCTCATGGCAAAAATGAAAAAGGGCCTCAAAAAATTAATTTGAATTGGAATTTTAAATAGAGACTGTTAACATAAAGAGCGATGTTTGAGAAAAATAAAATCTTTCTTTTCCTTTTGGCTCTAAGTATCTAAAATATTAGTAACAAACGATGTATTCTTAATTTCTTATTTCGAGTCGTCGTAATGAAATTTTACAGATTGTACGTGAAGAGAGAGAGAGAGAGAGAGAAAGAAAAGGAAAAAATGAAAAGAAATCTCATAAAATCCACTTTTAAGAATCAAATTAGCATAAATACATTTTAATAGACGAATTTTTCTTTCTTATTCTTTGAATTTTTCTTCCTCTCTGCTCCTCTCTTCAGTTCGCTTCGCTATTTTCCATATTCAAGAAAGGAAGTAAATATAGTAAGACTAAGGCAGAAATCTACATTTTGGTATTCAGGTACAGTTTGATTCCTATTCATTTTATTTTGTTCATTCATTCAATTTCTTCAAATTGTTAAAGAAGAGAAATTAATATAGAAAGCTTTTTTAAATCGCATTATGTGCCGTTATTCCTATTAGCCTCACACACAAATGCCACTTAAGTTGCTTCTCCTGCTGCTCTGACATTCAATAGAACATTGAGTTGTTGAAGTATTTATTCGAGAGATGGAAAGCTTTCTTACCACTCTGTGTTTATTGATGAAAGGGGATTTGTTTAGTACTACTTGAACTACAGCTCTCCTCTCTGGAACCCTTTGAAATTGATTTAAAAATTTTTTACACAAATTTCGAAATTATTCGTTTGTTAGCAAAATTTAATTCAAAAACTGTTTTCAACACTTTATATAAAATCGATTCAGACACAACATTGAAAATATCATGACATTTCAACTCACAATGAAATAAACTATTTCTGACGCAATCGAAATAAAAAAAGTGTTGACATTTCATAATTATTCGAATCCTGTTAATTTAATTAGATATTCATACTGCAATGTATGGGGTAATATAAATAGACATTGAATGGAAATAGCGATAAAAGTTTTTGAGTCAGGTCATATCATAGAGAGTTTATGTGTGCAGATGCATTTGTTTTAATTGCGTTGTAATAAAATGCTGATATTTTGTATGTAAATAGAGCAGACTTATTTCGACTAAAATATTTTTATTTTTAGAATTATAAAATGTCAAATCAACTACATGTTAAAGTTACTAACACTTCTCATTTCTCAAGAAAAAAAAAAGAATTTTTATTTCCATTTATTCATATGTATGATATGCTTAATCTGCACATATTTATAATTTACTACAGCATATATCAATTTCTTCACCGACAGCAAACGAATGAGAGTGAGAGAAAGAAAAGAAGAAAAACTTTATCATATCTGTCATAATTTGAATGTGAGAAAACTTTTCATGCATATGGCTTTGTTTTTTTTTCATCACTTTCAGTGAATTCTTACATTCCTCTTTCTTTTTTTGTCGTTACCTTATTGTGCTCATGAAAATGTCACAATTTGAAACAATGTTCATTTTATATATTTACTGAGATGTAGTGAAATATGAAAATGTTGATAAAACGGTTTTATTTCTCATAAAATGAAAGCAAGGAGGTGTGCAGATGATAAATAAGTATAACATTGGAATATGGGTGAGCGCGTATTTATTTATTTATTATAATATTATTCACTTCTACGGATTCCAATATAAGAGAGAATGTAGGATTTTGAAATTTGCGCATTAAAGTAGCAAATGTTTTCAACTTAGTTGCCTCCTACACACTTTACATAAGACAAATCTATTGATTTTTCTGTTTTTCATTGTTGGCATTTTGAAATTTAATACAAACATTCAAAAAAGTTTAGCGAGAAAATTTCTTTTCGTTTTTCTTTCTTTTCAGTCTTTTAATCTTTGCAGGAGAAATCCATCAAAGATATATTATTATAGTTAGTTGTTATTTGAAAATTGAGAATGGAAATGTAAGAAAGAAATGAGAAAAAAGAACCAAAAACCGCTTTAATAGAAAAAGTTTTTATATTAACTTTTCAGCATCTCTCTCTATTGCTTGCTTGGTTTGAACAAACAACAGCAAATTTCTTCTCTATTGAATGGGAAATCATATTTCATGAAACTTTTGAACAATATGCTGGATTGCTGCTGCTACTATATGAAAAACAGAGTGTGACTTGTCTATATATTTAACATACACAGATAGAAAACATTTTAAAGTGAATAAATGAATAAAGTGTGTGTATATGCATAGGATACGAAGCATTTCTGGCGACAAAATTAATTACGAAAATTTTACATAACAAAAAGTCCGGAATATCATTCTCACACTCGACAAAACCATTCAATTTTTTGTTCTTTCATATGCATATACCGCCGTCATACACACTCGCTTTTTACTCAAACGCTCAAAATTTGATCTCAATTATGAAAGCTTTTAGAAAACTAAGACATAACTTTTGCCTAAAAACTTTTTCATGTTCCATTTCATGTTTAAGAGAGAGAGAGTTTACAAGCTTTTTAATAACCAAAAATCTGCTTTAACTTGTGCTTATTGAAGCATCCACATATACAATAAAAAAGAGACTTGTTTTCAATTTATGAGATAAATTTTTTAACCCTTTTTTTTGTTTTCATGCAATTTTCCATATATGAATAGAAATGGGAAAGAAGAAAAATTGAATTAAATTAAAGCATATTGTAAGCAAGTATTATCTGATTTAGGCCAAATCTACTTCTACGTATATGCTGATTGAACTACAATGAAGCTTCAAATGCTTACTTAAGTAGTTTCAACAATCGAAAGAGAGAAAATCTTCAAATTCACAATACTTTACAATTCAGAATTGATGATGAGAATGTAGTAGGATATAGATAAGTGATTTGGATTGTTTGGGCTTTATATACAGATTGCACATAATTGAATATTTCATATTTATATTTATCATCATTGTTTCACTTGAGATGACATTGAAAAAGAGTTAGCTATTACCAATAATTTGTATATCAAATTTCCAATTTTTACAAATATAAAATGAGATTCTTTTACTTCTATGTATAATATGTGTTACAACAAATCGAGAGAAATAAAGAGTTGCTGCTAATTGTATTTGAAATGAGGGTAGAACATGAAAGTTTGTGTTTATGTATAATGAAAGACAAAATTGAGAGAGAAAGGAAATTTCCCTCAAGTATCCCTTTTTATGACTTTGCATTCTTCATTCCATTAGGTAGCTATCCATTTGAAATATATAAATAATTGGAGCTACTTTGCCATTAAGCTCCACAACCTTTTTCTTGACGAATTACTTCATTATTTCCGTCACTCACACAAAACTAATTGAATTGATAATAGCCAAAGTTCATGATCATCTTAATAGGTAAATAGATAAATGACATTTTCATGTCACAACACTGCCGCTTATCCAATCAATCATTATCAGAAACAAAATATACATTTCTCACGAGCTTCATCTGATTGATCTGAATTTTATATTCGAATTGTTATTGAATTATATTTCCAACTTTTACTTATGCATAGATAAAAAGTTATGAAAAGAATTTCACTCATAAATCTCAATTTATCACAATAAAAGTTTTTCTTCTTTTCCTTGCACCCTCTCTCTCGCTTTTTTTTGAGTCAATTTATGAACAGAATAGAATTTCTTTATGTGTGTATATGACATAAAGAAGAAGAGTAAAAAAGTAAGGTGATAAAGTAAAAAGTAAAAGACGTAATGTATTGATATATCCCAGTGAAATCACTTGGAAAATGGACAACATAATTTTTATTCTCTTTCTCGCTTTACTAACATGTCTTCGTCATTCATCGACAATGAAAAAGTTTCTCTCGCTCGCTCATTTTATTTATTGTTCTTCTTCATATGGTTGAAAGCATACAAGAATGAATTTCAACTGAGGAAAATGAGGAGAAAAATTGAAACAACTTTTACATTACGAAACACAATTCTTATTTTGCTGTCACTAGTTTTTCTTTCTACTTCTTCCACTTTTTGTGTGTACCGTTTGCGACTCAATTGCTCCATTGTCTATAAAACAGTGGGAAAGAGCTCACGTGTTGTGATATTTTTTTGTTCCTAATTCTTTCAACTCATTATTATCAACACAATATGAGAGCAAATTATTTCAAACAAGATTATCACTGCTGCATCTTGCTTTCCTTTTATGCTATTGGTCTTCTTTCTCATTGTGCATGTGACTTTTTGTTGCTAGACATTCCTTTAAGTCTTTACTCTTTTTCCATCGTCATTTCAATTTTTTTTTATCTCATTTCATTCCTTGTCGTCTTGTTGTTGATGATGATGAAGATTCATGCAGTGGCAATATGCATTGTGACATATATGAAAAGTGCATAATAAAGAGAACGAAAGAGACTGTTAGAAGGATTGATGTTGTGTCTTTCTTCCTTTACGACTAAAATATGTTCTCATATCATGCACTTTTATGTCATCATAAGATTTATATTTTCACAACATACACATGCATAGATCAAGAGAGTAGTACATGCTAAAGTTAAAGATTCTTACAACCCTATTTTGTATTCACACAACATGGTAATGATGTTAATTTACATGTTACGTTTAATGTTCTTTAAGCTCAATTTTAAATTTTAATTTATTATCGTTTTTGCTCGTTTTCTTTCATCAACGATGATGTTGGAAATGAGAAATAGAATAAAAAGCAAGAAAAAAAACGAAAAAGTGAAACTTTTTGGGCAACATTGGTCTCTAATGTTCTCCCAGGGAGCAGTGAAAGGCGTATAATAAAATTTCCCACCATATACTATAACGTACTTAATAGACATAAAAAAATTTTAAAAGCATCGTGTTTTTTTTTGCTTCTGCCGATGATAAAGAAGATAAAGTTATAAAAAATGTGAATTTTAGTATTCAAACTTTAAAAATCTACACAATAAGACTTGCTCTTTTTATCCTCTTATATTTTTTGTACAATATAAGTGTATATATTTTGATATATGAGTCACAACTTGTTGAAATATTTGTGTTGAAAGATGAATACAAATTATTATGAGAAACTTTTTATTCTCCTGCATCTGCTGACAGTGTTGAATTTACTTTTGCTCTCATACAATTCTTCATAAACGATTGTCCTCTAACATTTTGCTGCTACCTTGTGCTTTTTATTATGTCACATGCTACTTTTCGTTTCCTTCCTCCCATAACTTAATGTATTCCCTTTTCTATTACCCGATTTATGTTTTTCTTCTATTCTACGAATGTTTTGTTTTCCTGCATATGTATGTATGCCATAATATGTGAAAAAGAGCGAGAAAAAAATATATTTGAAGTATTTATTATAATAGGATTAATTTATGCAACGTAAAACGGAATTGTAAAGCTAAAAAGCTTGCATGTGAATGATGTGTCTTTTCCTTCACATAACGAAATGTATTCTTCACTTCCGACATTATTGCATACATTTCTATAGTTGTTTCTGCATGTATGTTTTTAAAATTGGTGAGAAACATTAAATGTTTTTCTTTAATACGCCTGCTTACCATACCATTCAATGTGTATATGTTTTACTGTCTCAATTCTGTCATTTCACCATGCATCACTTAGACAGACATTTTCATTCATATCATCATCATCGTCGTGTGCGATTGTTTTTGTCGAAGCCATATAACAAAGTGAAGCGGAGGTATGAATGAATGAGTGAGTGAATGGAAAATTGAACGAGAGGGAGAAGGAAAGGCAGAAATTTTTTAAATCTACTTTGATGTATTTACCCTGTGTGACAACAGCAATGAAGCAAAGAAAAACATTTGAAGACGTAAAAAGTATGAGTGAAGGCAAAAATATTTTTATGCTTGATTAGTGCGCGCATTTTCTCAGTTTGTTGCTTTCATTTAGAAAATTTATTCGCAATGGGGAAAAAATGCTTTCAATGAATGAAAAAAATTGTAATTATCATAAGAAGAATTTTAAAGTAAACATGTAAAAGGGAAATAATGTAGATAGACCCAAATGTATCAACGTTCATCAACATCAAAGTCATGTGGTTGTTTAAAGGCATAGGGATGCTTTTTAATGCTGTGAAAATTTTAACTCAAACATACAAAAAGTAATCTTTATCTTCTCACACTTTGTTGGCTTTTATGTTGTTTTTATTCGCACACGGCAATATAAATGCGGCAAACAATGAGACTATGATTCAGGAGACAAATTTTATCGCATGGCAAATTCTCGTTATTATTGCGTACATGATTAAGTCATTTAAATTAATTATTACGTACACACACATGTGTATGTCGAAGAGGAATTTTGCAAACGCATTCAGATGATTTCTCATATTGTATGAAAATTCGTTTATTTCGAGCGTGCAAAAAAGGGAAAGAAAAGTATATAAAAAAAAGTGTGCGAGAGTAGGGTGAAAATTTTGAAAGTAGCAATAACAATAATATTTGTTAAATGAAAAACATATCATCGTAACGTGATTTTTTTATGAAAAATTTATTTATGTGCACACTCATTTAATATTTAAAAATATTATACTTACGATTGAATTGCGTATGACGAAATTCATGAAATTTTCACAACTTCATTAAAATTAATTCACAATTTTTACAAAAGGAAAAAAGGTAAAAATATGCGACATATTTTTTATATTGCTGTGAATATATTTGTATACGCATTTTATATTAACAGTCTTCATCACATTCTGTCTTGTTATCCTAGCTCGCAGTAATATAAAATATAAAACCAGTATCATATCTGTATAAATATCACATCTAGTTGCAATGCGTTTTCACCTTAGAGGTATGTCAAGTCGAGTAATGCGAAGAAAATTATTTAAAAGAATAAATTGACGTGAATTATTATTATGTGTAAAGAAAAAGAAGACTTTATAATTTTTTTCTTTTTTTTCTTATGATGATGCAAGGGGATGGACACGGGGGCGAAAGGGCGAAAAAATCTAAAAGGGGCGAAAAATTTTCGCCCCTTTTTATAATTTTTTCAGTGAAACTTTTGAGATAGCGGTTTTCAAATCCTAATCATAGCTAAAATTTTTTGCTCGTTTTTACATATTCTCAATATCTGTACACTGAGAAAAAAAATTTCTCTTTAAAAAAAGTGAATTTAAAGTTTGCAAAAATTAACTATTTTAAAGTCAATTTGGTATAAAATTCACTTTTTGAAAGTTAATTTAAATTTTTGAAATTTAACTTTGTAAAGTTAATTTCACTTTTGAAAAAGTTAACTATTGTAAAGTGAAATTTTA
>JACWBX010001146.1:17011-37192 GCA_014622435.1 Polypedilum pembai
TTTTATTTCGCAATTTCACAACTAATGCAATAAGTGACAGCTTTCTAACTATAAATGCCGCCAATAACTCGATAGCATAAATCAAACACAAAAAACCGTAAGTTTCTAGCTATTATAGTTTTCGAGATCTCGTTCCTCACCCAGCCAGCCAGCCAGCCAGCCAGCCAAAGTGAATGTATAAGCTGCATTTTTTTTCCAAAAATGCGCTAAAAAGACGGTTCGATGAAAGCTTTTAGCAAGTAATATTAAGTGTCTGTCTATATGTGTACAATATACAATTGCTGCTGATGATATCGATTGAAGTACAAAGAGTGACTTTAAATTAAATTTTCTCTATTAATTTATTTATGTCAAATTAATTATAAAGTTTCGAAAAATCAATGATTCAATAGTTTGCTATAAAATGAAAAAAGGATGATTTATCATACTTTCATGCTACCTGAATGCATTTATGTGCAATCCGTGTCAATTACTATATGAGTGAGTAATTTTTTCAGACAATAAAATGGCAGGGTTGTGCTAAAAGCAAAAAAAACTTTTAGTTGTTTTTTATAATCTACGAAGTTCTCGTTCATAATATAATTTTTATTTTTTATTTAATTTAAATCAGATAAATTAAGTAGTACACAGTGTCGGTGATGATGTCAAGTGTTAAGCGGGTGTTTCTATTTATATCATTTAATTAATGTGAGTAAATGTAATCGAAATTGCGACAAATCAACATAAAAGAAAAAAATGCTTCGAGACGGGAGCAAAAAATTTCCGTCTTTGGACCTGAACAAATAATAAAATTTGCTAATTTTTATGCCTCTCTCGGCTAATTAACAAAAGCTGTGAATAAATCTATAGTTCATTAGTCAGTCACGATCTGCCTTTTGTATTACGCGTAAATTTATCAATGTTTTGAGGTTATTTTATATGAGTTTTTTATGTTTCTGAACTGTCTAATCTACAATTCATGTTGCGCTCTCGGTCTCGGGGAAATTATAAGCGATATAGAGAGAGTGAGTCTGCGGTTGACTTTCGAGTGATTCAACATTGCATCATGTAGAAGTTAGATTAGACATAATGTTATCAATCGAACGTGTAGAGTGTAGAGAATAAATAATCAAGATATAGTTTGTTTTGTCACTTCATAGCACACACACTCTAAAGCTCAGACTTGTGATGTGTATTTGTATGTAAACACATATTACCCTCAAACAAATCATTTCATCCTTTCTGACATACTAAATAATGCATGAAGTAATTTCTATTAAGTATAGCTCAAAATGCTGAAATGCCTTGTGAGTGAGAGAGCTCATAAAAAATCTATTTCGTGATGCCTTACAAGTGACAAGAACAGTAGGAAAAAAACTTTTAGTTTCAGTATGAGATTCACAGTAGTGAAGAAAATAATAATATCATATGTGTAGAAAGAAGAAAAGCATACCTCACTTCTTATTGTTATTATTTCAATATACGTATGTATTGTTTTCAGTCTTGTTGTAACATACATAAAAAAAATTTTTCAGTCTTCTTTTTTATAAAGCAAAAAAGCATCGTAATAGAAGAAAATGTCATAGTGAAAATGAAAAAAATTTTCGTAAAAATTTTATATACATACATAAAATCCACTAATTAATTTTAATTCTCTCGGTGCCCAACTATGAAAACAAAAAGAAGAAATGTCTTTGCTATGACGATGATGAGGGAGTTTTGAAATGCGAAACCTTGCCAGACATTAAAATGTTTCACATATTAAACAAAAAAATTGTTCGCGAGAGAAGGAGGTGAGTGAGTGAGAGAGAGTCAACTCTGTGTGCCTCACTTGTCGATGCGACCGAGAACGACGAATGTGATAGAAGAAGATGAAAACTCGAGACGATACGCTAATTATAAAGTGCGAAGAACTACTTAGATGATGTGAATAAGATTTAGTCTATACTGACTGTGTATACACTCTTCGTTAATTTCATGTTGTACAATCTAATTTTAATTACAAGTCAATATCTTCGCACTGGCTCGTTATTCACATTTCTATTTTCATTGTTCTATACTGCTGCAATGGTAGCATTTTCTTGTGTGCTATTATTATAAGAAAAGAATTTTATTCTTATTCTCAAGCTCTTACATTTCATCGAATTACTTCTTAACATGAGACATCTCTTCATCTTACTCTCCACTGGGTCAAAGTACCTACATATCATTTTATGATGTTACATGCATAAACTAGAAGAATGTTATTTTACTTTTTCTTTACTTCTAAGAAATACATAATCCTCTACTTGCATATATACAGTACCAGCAGCAGAAGTTATTATTGATTTAATTTGTAGGGAATTATTGTTGGGATTTTGTGGAATGCAAGAATAAATATAATAATGTGTGTATTATTCGTATGAGAAAAGTCAGAAATTCTCTCACTCTCAATCTCCCTGCAATTTTAAAATGCAAAATATGAAACACAACAACACACCGTTATATGAACTTGCTGATTGCTCTTAAGTGTGCAGTTCTTCTCCAGTTCTTCTTCTTGCTATTTTATTTCATTATTGTTTTGCGACTTTGCACACACATATTCTCGCTCCCTCTCGTACTTCAAGTATGTACATAGATAGCACAAATAAAGTACAGTGTGTATATGAGCTTATTTATTTGTTTTGATATAATATGCACATATTATTTGTTTTAATCATTATATCGCATAACTTTCAATCTTCATAGACGATTCTGATAAATAATAATAATAATTTTTATAAAATTTTAAGGAACTGTTGTTACTGCTACTACTCCATTCAACTCAATATATATGCAAATTCACAAAAGTATTTGATAACTATACAAACGTAAAATGCAGATTGTGTACTTTTTGTAAACTCACTCATATTAAAATTTTTAGACTGAGATTGTGTCGATAAAAGTTTGATGACGAAATGAAAAAAGTTTTTTTTATTGCTCATGAATTTTGTGATAGTGAGTTCATTAAAGTTGTCAGGCATACATACAATTGGTGAGATAAGCGCACTATTTGTTTAAGTGACATTGTTTTGCTATCGTAAATATAATAGTTTGATTAAAATGAAATTAAAGTGGCCAATTGAATTTTGAAAGTTGGAATGTTTCATTATTTCTTGTTATTGTTGTTATGATAGCTTGAACTGCATTTAAAATTCAAAAATATACAATATTTTGCACTCTCGTTCAACTTGTATGATAATAAAATTCAATTATCATATTTCTTGCATGTGCAGAATTAAAAAATCTTTTGATGATTCTTCTGAAAGTAGTGAATTCTTATTCATATTATCATGATGTATTTGCTCAATAAGTGTGAATGTATGTGACTCTTTTTATATTATTTTTCATGCATTTTAGTTTTACAGCTTCAGCTCTTTTATTTTTCTTATCGCAATATGCGCGTAATTTATGAAATTAAATGGAAATTTAAATGTGTGCGAAATTAAATGGGAAAGCGAGTTTTTTTTTCTTTCCACTATCGCTTGCATTTAGAAACAATTGCAAAAGGAAAGAAAGAACGGTTGATGGAGAAACGCATCGTGTTAATAGCTTTTTTGATCGCAAGCGAGAAAAAAGCCAGAAGCACATTGAAAAATGGAAATTAATGTGTGCAAACAAACAATCGATATAACGGTACAGCCACACATACACATACATTCATTCATTCGCGTCTCAGAAAAGTTGCACTTTGCAATAATAATAATAATAATAATAATGACGATGATGATGAGAATTCGTATATATGTGCCACATTGCTGTTGTTGTTGTTGACATATCTTCAAATGTGGCTAGATATTTCTACAGCAGTAAGCATGATAAGCCACAGTCATTTGTTGCTCAGTTAATATATCGACACGATTTTCTGGTTAGCTCCATAATATTAATACTGCTGCTGCTGATGTATGTTCATAATAGCGGCTTACAACAAATGACAGCAACATGACTTTATTTGTGCATTCAATACTTACTTACGCTATTTTTCCTCCTTTATAACTGACAAAGAAGATTTACTTTAAATGGCGTTTACTGATTTGAGAAAAAAAAGATGACAACGCTCTCTCGGAAAAGATATGTTTTTCCATATTTGTCACCAATTTGCTTCATGCAATGTCTTCTTTATATACATATCCACAAACGGTACAAAGCCTTTATAAATGCTAAAGCTCAACAAATACAATTTTATTCACTATTTATGCATGAACACGATCTTAAGAGATCTTTTTTCGCAAAAAAAACTGTAAATGCATCCAAATTTATTTCCATATATTTTAATTCATCAAGGGAAAAATTTCACATCTTGTGCAATGTTACTGCTGCTGTAAACTTGCTATCATAGTGAAAAATAAAAAAAGTATATTGAAAAATTTGCATGTTTTTCTTATCATAAACGATACACAAGTATCCATGAATATGATGTTTTTCATGAAGAAGTGCATGCATTTTTTACATGTGTTTTTAGTTATAGAGAAAAAGAATCAAACAAGGTGTGAGTGAGTGAGTTTTAGTAACTGTAAGAAATTCTAAAGTTTCTCTTGTCACTTACCTTCTTCTTATATTCGTCAAATAAGTATATGCTCTAAGGCACTAAACGATAGAGATAGAGAGAAAAGCAAGCTCGTTGCACATTTTAAAATTGAAAATATTTTCTACATGTGAATATTCGCTTCTCCTTCTACTACTACTGCTGTTGCCACTACTGACGATGCTTTTTCCTCTCTTTCTCTCACAGCAACATTCTTTTAATACTGTAAGAAAAATGAATATTTTTCCTCTTTTACTTTTACTACAACTAACTCTCATCATCGTGTGTCGCACAGAAAACAGAAAATCCGGGCACACAATATAGCAGGTTGGTTAGCGGCAGCAGAGACGATGATGAAAACGAAGATGAGAGAGATTTTTTAGTACATTGCCAGACGTTGAAGAACTCATAATCGTACGACATATATCGGTAGAAATATAAAGATCTATAATATTGACTGAATCTAAAACGGCGAGAGCAATTTTATCATCTTATCTTTGCTTACCGAGAAGATTTCCGCGATAAAGAAAAAATAAATCATTGAAGTTTGTTGAAATACACTTGCATATGAATGTGTATTAATGTGCAAATATAGACTTTATGACTGCGGATTTATTTAACTTTTTTTTATTATTGAACATTGCAATTGATCTCTTGTGCATGTGATTTTTTTTATATATACTACAATAATTACTTGTAATATTTCTGTGCTGTTGATTTCTTCTTCACTCAACGTCTCATTTAAATTATTTTTTAAAAAAAAAAGTAGGAAGGCAGACTCATCATCATCATGTCTTATTTTTAAGACTCTTGTATGTATCATTGAAGTGAGTAATTTGCTGGAGAGTAAAAAAGATCAAAAAGAATGTAAAAATAGTGACACAAATCAATTTACTCATGTATTAATGTTTAAAAGAATTGCATTTGTGTGCATATATATAATCATCATATGACAATCTTTCAATTATTTCTCATATATTATAACATAAACTTCAGTCTATAATTGAATCAAAGATGTAAAATAAAATTTACAGCTCACTTCGTATATGAGATGAAACACACAAAAAAAAAGCGACAGCATACATATATTCACTTATCGGTAACGACAAATCAATTAAAATGAAATAAATTTTAAAATGGCAGGTTTTTGCTTTAGCCAATGCACATATTTTTTTTAAATGTAGATAAATGCTTTTATGTTACTGTTTGAATATATCAATGTACTGCTATCGATTTTCATTTGACATTCTACATGCTTTCAACATTTTATTTTACTGTGTATATATGGCTTTTTGATATTCAAAATTATTTTTGAATTGATGGAATTGAAGGGGGTTGTAATGAAGAGATGTGGAATGATAAAAGTTACAATGTAATAAATACCTTCAAGTGTGCTAAAAACTCACTTTAATAAGAGACATTGAGATATCTATATGTATAAAAAGAACAAATTAACAGAAGTTAATTAAATTTAATTTTCTTTCACTCATGCATGGCTTAAAGCACACTACATCAAACGGAAATCATTCGAAATGGAAATAATAAATTGTTGCAATTTCTGCCATTTAATAAATAGAAATTCAATTAATTACAACATTAAAAGAAAATGAAAAATTAAATTAACCGAGATTCGTTGAGTGTATAATTCAATTTATTTACTGATAAATTAATCCGATTTCTCGCAAGTGATTTAAGATGAGGATCATGTGTGCACACATACAAAACAGACATACTTGACTAAGATTCTAATCCTTCCTTTCTTTTCTCTTTACAGATCCTATTACAATAAACCCCTAGCAATCATCGCCACCATCACAGGAGGACGTACGAGATAGACAGAAAGAAAGAGTACCGTGAAGAAGATATAGACAAGTGACTAACAAGAATAATAAAATATAATAAAAAGAGTGTGTAGAGCATATAAATAAAGAAAACACTAAATACAAGAGAGATATAGTGGTAAATGAAGGAAAGAATAAGAATTCAAAAGAGAGCTACAAGATTGAAATAATAAGAAAAGAAACACTTTTGTCTTTCATTTCTATCCCAATTAAAATCAAGAGGAAAAAAAGATAAAAATAAAGCAGATTAATTATTTTATGAAAGCTAATTAACCATTAAGTGTTTTAAGGGAAAATATAATTAAAGAAAAGTGTTTTTCTAAAAAGTAGAATCTCCTTCTATCAAGATACAGGAAGTATATAAAATAAGAATTATACTTTTATACAATTACACACAAAAAAAAGTAGTGAAAAGCATTTTTATCGTGTGACGTGCGGAAAATAAATAAATCTTTTTTACGTAGCAAAGTGTTGATATAAAGTGAGAAAATTACAATTAGCAAATTAAACAAGAAAGCAAAGTTTGACGAGCAAGAGAGAAAGCGAAAACGTGTAAACAAATAGAAGAAGAAATAAAGCAAATAGACATAATCATGGAATCAAATAATCTGAAATTCCCTGCCGACGATCCTGCCGTCACATTGACCATCAGACTGATTATGCAAGGAAAGGTGAGCAAACGCTATTTGATTCTGCTCGTATTTATTTTAGTGATTATGGTGCAATTTACCTTTCTGTGCCCTTTGCCAAATCAAAAGCTCAACATACATATTCCGCTGATGCTATAAATCTTTCATTCAAATTGAATGCACGAAAATCCATCAATTTTTGAGACTTCAAAAATCTTTCTTTTTCTGTATTGAAGTCAATATATTGTATATTACGCTTGATATACGAATATTGAAAAAAAAAAGAATTTTGCCTTTTTCATCTATTGTTTGTTTGTGCATGTGAAAGAAAGCGAATAAAATGAATGTGTACGATAACGATAGAGACTTCCAACAAGCGCCTGGGTTTTACCATCTTTTTTTTTTCGAAAAGAGTTTTTAGGGGCGTAAAGCATACAAAGACGGAAGAGAGGGAGTGATGAGTTTATAGCATCATACAAACAACAATATTGATTAATTAAAAAATTTCTCTCTTGAACGTAAACAACTTTTTTGTTTTATCGTCATCAACTTCATCTTGATAGCTATGTGTGTTTATGTGAGAGAACATTGCAATAAAAACTTATCTGCAACTTCAATTTATTTCAGTTCGCCAATCAAATGTTAAAGAGCTTAGCTTAATAAAGCAAACGGTTGCTATCACGAATCAGGATGCTGTTATTGTTGAAGAGTAAGCACTGATGAGTGTTCATTAAATTTTCTGCTTTTCTTTTCGCATTTTTTCGCTGTCTGTCCCATTCAGATCAGCTAGTAATTGAGAGAAAATATTTAATTTACATTGACAGTGAACAATATTGCTATTGAAACATTTTTTGAAACCTAGGAACATTTCTATTTTTCTCAAATACAGTATAGTCGTATGAACAGAATATTTTCATTTCTATGAAAAAATAAACTTTTACTTTAATTTAGTAATTTTCATAAGAATATTGCTTCATGAACAAAAAATTGTATTCTTTGCAATTTGCTTTAAAACAGCTGCTGCAACAAACATGTGCAACGAATTGATTGTACCGATACATGATTGGAAATAAAAAAAAATGTCAATAGAAACTAGCAAATGTAGTATCATTCTACGCACAATAGCAAGTGCATGCATATAACTGAATGCTAACAGATTTGCTGTTTAGTCAAGTTAAGTCTATGTCCTGTATAAACATTATTGATGTCACTGAATTATCGGTTTATTGACATCGATGCTTTTTCACATAATTGATTACCAACTACAGATTTCATTAAAGCTGGTTTCAATGAATCCTGCTTTTCTAGACGATACTTGAAAACAGCTCAGTTTGACGAGTTCTTACAAATTGTAGCATGACATGATATATGCATTGCATGCAATCACAACCGAGACCTTACTATAAAATAAGATTAATTGAGATTTAAAGAGTATGATAGATGTAAATGTTATTCTAGTCACTGCATCGTTGCACAGATTGATAAACGCACACTTCCTTCATAATTCATTAATCTCGTCAAGCTATCAAGTCTGATTGTTTTTGATGACAAATTCATTGGCGTTAACGATGTGAAATTGTGTCAGTAGTATTTTATCTTAAACACCTAATAAAACGTAATTCAATTAATTATAGAGCGCTTTTTATGAACTGAAACGCTGCTTTTCTCTACTTTTGCGACTTCTTCTATTTTATGATGTTGTTTTGAAAAAAAAGAACTCTGGTAATAAATAATCATTTATGAGATAAAAAGCTTGTACATAAACATGAACATGTTTTTATACATTAATGTTCCTTTCAGTGGGTCGCAGGCGGAAAATTATTCGCTAAGAATAATTCATATTTTGAATTGAAATAAATGCCAAGTGTTTAGGAGAGGCGCAACAATTTATTAAGGCATGAAATATGCTTCAAAGTGCTCAAATTAGCGTTATAGCATGACAGTGACAACATGTATTAGAAATGAAAGTAAAGCATTAAAACTTTTTATATCTTTTATTACTGATGCGTGCGGTAATTGGATTTTTATTAACTTTGGTGACTGTAATTTTTGTGTATGAGTGTGAGCATGTGAGTAAAGCACAGAAATAATAATAAAGATATTGATGGAGAAGACAAGATAAAAAGATACATAAATGGCCTCAATCTCATAACTTTCATTCGATTCTTGCAACGCGAAAAAAATTTTTGTTATAAATTGTCGCTTTATATGTTTTCAACAAATGTTCTTTCCACATTTCTTTTTTTAATAATTTATAGTCAACAATGTGATTACAGATTTGAGTGAAATCGTAAAATGTGCTAAAATTTTGATATCCTTAAATTGGGACATATTGAATGGGAAAATGATTGATTCACATCGTAAAATCTTTTCGATGTGAAGACAAATGAAAATTATGTGTTTTAAAGTATCGACTAAAATACTTTATGTCATTTTTCTGCTATGAATAAAATTATCCAGGGGGATAGTCACGCTGGCAAAAAATTTGCCACTTTTCAAAACGGTAATTTAAAAAAACCACGTGCTAAAAGTGGCAAAAATTTTGCCACCGTGTCCATCTCCCTGAAATTATCTTACATGTGAGAACAATAAAAGAAGAAAAGAGAAAAATTAAACAACGTCGACGACTATTTCTTGATACATCAACTAAGCATTGTCTAAAGAGCAAATCTTTCAATTTTTAACCGTCTCCTTATAACAACGTTCAGCGACAGTTTACGAAAATAAATAGCCTGTCTATTCGATGACGAATAATAGATCTCGTGTCGTATTGCTTCTTGATGCTAAATTTATACGTGTTTTAACATTCTCTTGCTAATTAAATAAAACTTTTTCCTTGCTTTTTGTCTCTTCACTGCCTTTTTTCTCATTTTATTTCTAGTTACTTAATATACTTTTGTTTCTGCCTTTCCATCACTTTATTGTTATTGTTTTCTGTTTGCTTTCTTTAGAAATTATCTTTGTGAACAACATAAATATATAGACTAGATCTCATTTCATTCTCTCTCTTGTGAATCAAAAACTTTTTTCTTCTCTATCATACTTAAGAGTTGGGAAAAACATTATGAAGAGTGAGTGCTGAAAAAAAGGAAAATATATTAAGATAATGTTTTATTTATACTCTTTTTAAAGTTTTTTTTAGCAATCTCAAAACAATAAAATTTAAAAGTAGAATGCATGAAATGTTTTAGAATATCATCACAATTTATTGATAAATATCTTCTGTCACAATCACTGATATCCATAGGTCATTCACTTTAAATTGATTTAAAGAGCACTTCTTCTATTGACACAAATAAGGCTAATTTCAAGTATATGTGTGATGCGAACACTTAGTAACAAGCATTTATTGAGAAAAAGAAAGAAAAAACTGTCACACAATGAGAAATTTAAGCAGCATGTATGTGTGTGACAATAAGAAAGATTTGGAATATTTTTAAAATAGATAGTTAAATCGTCAAACAAAGCATCGCAAAGTAGTCGAAAAAAGAAGAAGCATGAGAAAGAAACAAAATTTCCACGAGGCTGAAAAGAATTTTTTTTTCTCTTCGCATTTCTCTCATGAAACATTCAAAAACTAAGCGACTTTCTTATAAAATATAAATAAAAAAATAAAGTAATAATTATATCGAGAGTGAGTAAAAGGGAGATTATGAGATGTAGCAGCTTATTGGCGCATAAGTAGATATTGTTTTACATTATTAATAAAGCATAAAAGCTGTGCTTTGAACGCTCCTCGTTGGTAGCTGTTGATAATTTTTATGATAACCATATAATAACATCATCATTTTTACGACGCTAAAATTCGCCTCGTCTCGGAGTAATAATGAGGAAAACTCTCTTACTCGCTTCTGTTACAATGTGTGACTTTTTTATGCGCAAAAGCCATGTAAATGGTGCTCTGTACACGTTATTTACATTAAATGCCTGAATATTCACAGCAATTTATGCTCTTTACATTTTTAAACATCTCTTTCTCACATAAATATTGTATTTTGAGCTCTATTTTTTAGTCAACAAATGTTGTTTGAAGATGTTTTTCTACTTCTTCTCTATCAGTAGTAAAATTTTCGTCTCCATATTATGTGCTAATACAAGCTGATTTATGCACATTGTCACCGATGAAATGCCTTTAGCTGCTGTGCAAATTCCATACATTTAAAAAGTAAATTCTCTCTTTTTTCCTCTTTCTCCAAATTTCTTTCGTCTGTGCTGTACATAAATTCATACTTCAATGTCACTTGAACGTATTAACACACATAGACGTACACAGCATCCTCATCGTAGTTGTTGCTTTAAAAGGGAAAAAGTAAGCGACTGCTGTCATAAAATGAAGAAAGAATAAAGCGAGATTCTTGATTTAATATTTTGCGCAAAATAACGAGAAGTGTGAGAGGAAGAAGAGAAGATTTTTGGTAGAATGCGAATAAAAAGAAGTATTAGCGATTTGAAAGAATTGAATTGAAAAGAGGATGTTGAGTTTGTAAAAATGGGGTAAAATGTGCATGCATATTGAAGTCAAATTTCTCATTCTCATTTTTATTGAGTGGAAAAGGTGCTAAATTTGAATGTCGAAAATTCTCTACTGCCTATTTTCCCTCATCAACATCAATATAATGTAAAGAATATCAAATAAAAGAAGTAGTATATGTAAATGTATAGGTTTTCTCATAATTTGTTATAGCAGTGAGGGTACGCAATTTGAATAAAACATGTTTTCTCATCTCTCATGAACATAATAATAAAAAGTTCATTTTAAATAGCTCATAACAATGGCACACATTTGATAACCTTCTCTATAAAATTGAATTGAAAAGAACTTTCAATAAAGCTGCAATTTCATTTGAAAAGGAAATAATCTTTAAGTGTGAAGCGTTAAAACCCATTTCTAAAAATAAAAGTAAGTCACCTGAACTATATATTGAGTGGTCTTCTCAATATCTTTCCATTTAACTAGCTCTCTATTCCGTTTCTCTCGTCTAGAATGGCAATATGCGTAAGTTTTAAATGAACGACGAAGAAATATATTAGTTAGCGGCGTATTCGATGAATCTCACGAATGAGTAAATGTTAACTAGAATCTGGCGCAAAAAAATATAAATCGATTTTTTTCTCGTCTAGGAGATATTTCAAATTAAGCATATCGAAAGCCATAAAACTGCGACTTCTAATGCAACATGTTTCTCGTAAACTTCTTCTTTTCTTTCCTTCATCTTGAAAGCGCAAATACAGTAAATAAATAATAAAAATTTTGAGAGCATGAACTTCGTATACGCAAAAAGAGAAGATAGACAAAAAAGAACACAACGGACATCGGATGTGGTAAATGTGAATGTGCGAGATTGAGTGAATGAATGAGAAATCGAAGAAGATATTTAGTTAATTACAAATCAGATCACACTCATCGCAGTAATAAAATGAAACATAATATTGAATTCAATAAAAAGAAATCTTAATTAGAGATGAAAAAAAGAATATACAAAGAAATAGATGGTAGAATTAGAGAGATTGTATTAAAGAAAAGAAAATATTGCATGATGTGAGAACTAGGTAGAAAGAGACCGTTGATTTTATTGATGTTTGAACAAACTCATTACAATGTTATGTGTATATTTACACGCGTGCATATGTACGTTTATGTGAACAAACGCCCTGAGAGAATGAGAGAAAAAAAATTGAAGGAAAATTCCAATTTTTATATTTTTTTTTGCTCGCATAAAAACAGATGTTAATTTCCGTCCTCGACATCGTCACAAGTCGTAAATGAATCTGTACAATATTACGCTCGAATATACATTGGTGGTTATAGGTGGTATTAAAGAAAGTCAGCAATGAGGAAAAACTTTTTCACACTTAGTTAAATACACTTGACAAAAATTTCCATGACTCAAAGTTTCATTTTCTTTTACTCACTTGACGCAAATTGATTGCTTGTTGAATGAAGTTAAAGATTATTGCCATGTTGTTGGTTGATGTGTGCACTCACTTTTCTTTCTCTATCATCTATCGATATTTGTAGTAAATACGAGAAAAAAAATCGTTTTTTCCTCTTATTGGCTTTTTTCTTTTAAAAAAATCTCGTATGTGTAAATTCTTATAGGAAAAGAGAGAGAGAGAGAGTGAAAAAAAAGTAAAATGCTCATTAGTGCGTATCGAAATAGAAAAATAATACGTTAAGGAAGCGAGTAAGAGTTGTTGTCGGGTTATTCTATTTTCATTGCGATGAAAGATTACAATTTCATGAGGGATTTAATGAGTTATTCGATATTGGCATCTTCTATTACCGAACATATCAAAACGCAGCAGCAAAGATATCTTCTATCAGTAATTTAATTTTCTATGTTATAGAGCTTTAACCCCAATAATAGATTATTTTTTTCTTCACTCATTCTCTAAACGCTATTGCTGCTACCACTTCTTCTGCTGTCTTCTTTCGGCAGCTCATACTTGATTTTATCCTTTACATACATACATACATTTACTCTCTTACGCCACTTACTGCTTTTATTTTTTCTTAATATTTTTCTTTCTTCTTATGACTGACTGAAATCTTCATCTTAAAAGAAAAAGAGAAAAATAAATACTAGTATGAGCCAGTGAGAGAGCAAATTTGTATTAAAAAAATAAGTATCAAGAAGAAAAAAGTTTTTTCCTTCATAAGTATGAGAGTACATGCATTGCATTGGATCTCGAGACTGAAAAAAGTATTTTTTATATGTGTTGTAAAAATAGACTAAAAGAAATTACATGAATTGCAATGTGTATAAATTTATATCAAAGTGAGTTGAGGATGATGATGAGATTTGAGTAGATTTAGCTCTAAAGATATGTACAATGCAATAAAATATTTGCCGCATTTTATATGCATTTTATTGGCATTTTGCCATTTACAGTCATGTTTAAAAGCCAACATTCGAGAATAGATTTTTCTAGCTGCTTTTTCATCAATCGTTCCAGCTCCATTTTTTTATTTTCTTGCCATCACATTGTGACAAATTTAGAATTAAAGTAAATGCACTTTCTTAGTTTCTACTTTCTTGTAATCATTACTCTCATGATTTTATTTTCCATTATTGATAACAACAATTGACAAGTAGGTGGAAAATATTGAGTAAGAAGAACCTTCAATTTACCATCAATTTATATTGCTATTTTTACAAGTCAATTTTAAGAGAGTGGGAAGTAAGAAAAATACTAGATAAATCAATGCAGAATTTGCTTTTCTTTTGCAGAAGAAAAAAGAAAATAAACAAGCAGCAGGAAGGGAGAGCGAAAGCGATTCTTGAATCGATACTAAATGTATACATGGAATTATAATTTCTTGATATGTTTTGCTTCTTTACTGCATTTCAATTGAGCATGAAGTTTAAAAACAACTTGCTCTCACTCATGAGTCATGACATTATCTTTTAAAAATTCAAATAAATAAAAACAACGTAGAGATGAACGAGAACAGAATTCAATCAGTGATAGAAACTTGTCGGTTTTTTTAATTTGAATTTCTAATTTGCTCAACAGTTATGAATATAAATCTGCTTAATAAAAAGTATGTCAAGGCGGGATTTTAAAGAGTAATTACTTCGAAAAACGACTCAAATAAAAGTTAATAAATTTTTCTTAGCTTTATGGAAAAATATTATTTTTTAGTCAATCGCTTCGTGTTTGTTTACACAAAAATAAAAACATCTACAGCTTAGAGGCTAAAACGGCAGTAAAGAAACTCTTTATTTTCTTCTCTACTCACTGATGATAGTCATTCTCGTGTACATATTCATAATCGAGAAATAAATTGAGTGTATACATAATCTCACGGAGTAGATCAGGCAGAAGAGATATAAAATATATATGCATACGTAAATGTTAGAATAACATCATAATAATTTTCCCCCTTCTTCTTTTTCTTCGCCAATTCATGCACCTGTTTCGTTTTTCTTTTTCTTCTTACTTTTCGCTACTACTGCTGCTTCATCATCATCATCATCATATGATATGTTTTCGTATGCTTGCCCGGAAACATTGAACGTATGTGTGTATGTATCTTTGTTGCAGATTGTACCAACATACACAATTCATTCTTTTTAGGAAAAAGTTATCAAATGCTTTAGGCTGAGAGGACTTCGTTGTCTCTCATGCATGTATGAGCAATATATGACATTCAACATTTACAAAGTAAGACTGGAGTATGTTGTCATTCAATGATGATAGGAAAAGTTTCCTTTTTATTTGCCTGCTTCCTTTTCATGTTGTTATTCATATCATTTTTTCTCTCTGTTGCTTTTTCGGAACACACAAAATGTCAACATTGAATTGAAGGAGGTAACTCAGTGTGGTGGATGTTCATGCAGTGAGAGAGAAAAAATATTTCAAATGTATCAAACTGACACTTGCTTGCTTGTGCGTAGTATGGGAGTCAAATGAACTGACTAACTGACAAAATTGTTAACAATTGTTGATATGGTTTGAGTATAAACAATAAATGTAGATTTAAGTTCGAGAAATATAAAAGAGAAGATGGAAACAACATATTCGTCGCTAAAAATTTCAAGCTTTATGCTTTCCCTCATCCCTACATTTTGCTTCGCTTTCTTTTGTCTTTTTTAAAATTAATGTTTGTAAAAAAAGACCTTTTCAAAGCAAGCAGCAGTTGAAGCAGCCAAGAGTGGAACAAAAACTTTTTTATACTCATTTTCTCTATTTTCTACTTCTTCCATCTCCCTGTCATTTTTGCTCTGACATGAAAAAGTTTTCATTCTTTTGCCTCCTTTTTATTACAATATAACCTGACGCAATTTTAATTCAAAGAAGAAAAATAGCAAGTAGATGGAGAGAGCAGTAAATAGGGGAAGTAGTGGTAAAACACTTTGTTAATTAAATTTTAATTCGAGTAATATTCCTTAATTGCTATTGCTTGAGAAAGATTTTTGAATGTATTGCAATTTTTGCTTTGATTTCTTCTTCAAACTTAATTAAAGTTTGTTTTTAAATTCACTATTTTTTTCAATTATCACAAAGTGATATTAAATTTTTTTGACAGCAGATATGATTGCGTCAAAGAAGCAGGTGGTAAAAGCTCTCAAGGAGTGAGCTGTGAAATGAAAAAAAAAGTTTTTATGAAAATCTCATTTCACGACAATTTATTTCTTCACAAATTAAGAATTTCTTTTCTCCCCTCATTTCTGTGGTGTGCGGAAAATTTCCTTCCTTTTAATTTTCTTCAACATTTACGCAATGCTGTCGTTATATTTACGAATATATTTGGAAGTTTACGTCTACTGCTGTTTTTTTATTGTTTATATGTGTGTGTTTACAGTCACTCATTAAAATTTTTACATACGAGCATTATGAATAAATTTTTTACTCACAACAGCGATGACAACATAAAAATATGAGCCTCTTGTTATTTTTTCACTAACAAATTAATTTTTTCCTCTCGCTTGAATGTGTGAAATGAGCACGGAGGAGGTTAAAAAGGTTTCTTTTTCGTAAATATTTAATTTCAAAAGCCTACAATGCCCTAAAGGCGCTCAAGAGTAAGGGAGATGAAGTTTAGATTTCGCTCTCGGTGTATCTACACATTTGATACAGTAGAAGAAAGTAAACTGTATGTTTCTGCGCATTCTTGATCTATGCAAACTGAAAAAAATAAGTGTATTGTAAGCATGTCTATATTATTTCACTTCGTCGAAATTAATGTTACTTTTTCTTTTCGCATGCTCGCTCTTTATCCTGAAGGTTCTTAAAGTCCAATTTTTTTGTTTAACTATCTACTTCTTAATACTGTTCTACCGTGAACGAATAAAAAAGAAATGAAAGAAGGCATGAAATGATAATATTGAGAGAGTAAAAGATTTCTTTATTTTTTTGGATGAAAGGAGAGACAACTTTGTTTTAGGAAGCACATGGTTGAGCAGATTTGCTGCTGCTGGCGATAATTGACCATGACGAGTAATTTGTTGACTTTGAAACGAAACTTTTAGTCTCAAAAACAACCCTATTTCGAAAACTCTGTTAAGATGGTAAATTTTTAAGGGAATGCAAGAAAATTTTCTTGAATTTATTCAATTTAAATGTTTTTGAAGTGATGAGAAATCGTTTGTCAAATTAAATGAGACAGCAAGAAAGGTAGAAAAACAATTTCTAGAGTGAAAAGTAATGGAGGTAGACAAGAAAGGAAAAGATTTACTTACGAATTCTTATTCTCGTCATTATGCAATATTTATTTACATAGCATCATCGTTAATCTTGCATGAAATTCCATGAAATCACAATATGTGTATGTATGTGGGCTGATATATAATTGTATAGTGTAAAACATATACGTCACTTTTCATTGCTATAAAACGACTAGTATTTTAATATCTTATAATTAATGTGCGCTAAATAAAAGCCTAGATAAGTAAAAGATTAAGCTGGCAAGGATTAACATATCAAAGAAGAGAGAGAAAAATTATACCAAGCATTTATATTCGTCTTTTACTTATTCTATCACTCGTAAAAGATGTGTCTAATTAGAGAATGAAATCTCTTACGACTGAGAGTACAAAACAAATTTAAATTTTCTTTTTAATGGTAATTTAGGCAATTTACAAGTTGTTTGAGAATAACGCGAGAAAAATCTTAATAATAATGTTCAAATTGCACGTCAATGATGATGATGATGAGAATTCTATCGTAAAAAGTGATAAAAACAGATTAAAAATGAGAGATAAAGGGAATTTGATATTTGAAAGGGAAAGAAAATGAATGAAAATCGAGCGATATAGCAGGTCAACATTAAAATTGAATTTTTTGTCGTGAACCAAAAAGAACTTGAAACTCAAGAGAAAAGGGACGAGATTGTAAGCAAAAGAAAAATGTTAATTTACTCCAAAAAAACGAGAAGAAAATGATCTGAAATGAGATATAATCCTCCGCCAGTTTTTTGACATGAGTTTTCTCTCATGTTCATTTTTTCAGCATTTTTCTTTTTTGGTGAATCATCATTAAAAAAGAAAAATTCGAGAAGGCAAATGGCAAAGGAAAACATTATGAAGCAAAAGCAAAGATTCAAAAACAAAGGAAGAAAATTGTTAGCGCAGTGTGAGATGAAGGTTTTTTTACTTTCGGTTTGTTGCAAAAGGGATCAATCTTGATTATGTCAAATACAATTTCGTATCATTTGAGCAAAAGAGAAAGATGGAATCTATAGTAATAATGGTTTTTCTTGTTTTCTTATGTATTTATAGGAAGTTGGTAGCATAATCGGCAAAAAAGGAGAAATTGTGAAACGTTTTCGTGAGGAGGTAAGTCATACATAATGTATATATACATTAAAATGATTAAAAAAGCTATCAAAGTTACTTTATGCATTTGAACAATGATAATGATGATAATAACTTAATGTGAACAAGTGTATGAAGGAATTGAAGATTTATAGCTGTTTCATATCATAATAAAAACAACTTACATACACTGCTTAAGTGTTTTAACATCATCATATGACGTTATGTAACGGCTTTATGTTTTTCGCTATAATTCTATAAGAATAGCTTTCCTTCATTCATCTACAACATAAGCGAAAGAGAGAGTGAAAGAAGAGAAAATAGCTCTGTAATAGCGAAAGAAAAATATCAAAAGGTATTTTCTTCATATAAATTGGATTTCAAAAATTTATTACATAATAACAATAATAGAAATACCATGCACTATGTTGCTACCATCATTGTGTTTGCTATCACAATGGCAGGTAGAAATTTTCCACTTGCTTCGATTTTTCATTCTTCCTTCTAGCTGAATTATTGAAGAAGAAAAACTCTTCCTCTAACCAATGATTTATATCATACAGTTTATGAAATCTGTAAAGAAAAATAAATTTTTAATGATTATAAAAGCTTTTCACTTCTTCTCTCATTTTTGAACATGATTATGAAAAAGTTTTTTTATGTTTTTTGAAAGCAAAAATTTCTGTATTCCATGTTTCATCATATTCGTTAATTTTTTTTCTTTTCATTTGCGGCACAATAAAAAACATATCATGAAATGTGATACATTTTTATTATTTTTTTTATATGTATTTTGTTCGCTTCAATGCAGAGAACAAACCTATTCCAATTTTTTCTCTATTTTACTCTATGAAAAGATGAGAATTTTCTTCTTTATTCTCTCCTCATCTCATTCTTGCAATAATGGAATAAAGGAAAGTATCAGACTACAAAAGAAAAATGAAAATGAGAAAAAAGAGATACAAGAAGGCAGTCTGCAGGCAGAGAAATAGTGAAAGAAATGTTTTCAACTATCATTGTAGGTATACATTTTTACCAATTGGTTTGATATCTTGAAAAGAATACGATTTTACCATCTATATTGTTCATTGTTGCTGCTGACTGACTTGTGTATATATGTGTTTGTTTGCTATCGATAAAAGGTACATGTGTACACATATATACACTCATTTTCCCAATTATAATCCTACTATCGTTTTCGCCATTACTCTCAATTCAATATGAATCGAAGGGGGTAAAAAAACTTTTCCTCATTCCATCGTTAAGGAGCTCTGGTCATCCAATTGCATGTACACATTTACTATTCAAGAAAAATTTCTCTAGTAGATTCTTCAATATTGGAGAAATCGATGAATTTTTCAGTCCTCCCTTCATTCTGAAATTATTATATTCCTTTTCTCCACTCGACATCTATTAAATAAGTTATATACACATAAGCTTAAAATGAACAGCAAAGGAAATTAATGATATCGACACAAAAAATTATCGATTGAAAAAAATATAAATTTTCTTCACTTTCTTTTTATTCTCTCGCTTTCATTCCGCACACACATTGTTATTAGAGTTATTGCTTATGTCTATTCAAGTTTCTTTCTCTCGTTCTTTCGTAAATGAAAATGAATGAGATCGAAAACTTAGCACGCTCTTACATTTTTTCATATGTGCATTATATACAACTAGGAAAAATTTAATGTGCTACTTATATATGTGCGATATGAGGCTATGAATTTATTCATGTTATCAAGTGGTTCTTGATTCTCTTACTCACTCGCATGTACCGGTAGAAGGATGAAAAGTGTGTGCCCATAAATTTCATCATTATTACAGAATTGTTCTTATATTTAGTAGCAACAATGACTAGTATATAAATGATATATGTACATAAAAAGATTTGAGTCATTTATCATTTTCATTAATTACCGGAATTA
>JACWBX010001146.1:42981-60218 GCA_014622435.1 Polypedilum pembai
GCAGTCGGGAAAAATTTTTCTGATCGCAGCGCCCTCAGTGGCGAATTTTAGAACTAAACTCCATATTGAAATTTTATTTTCGCAATTTCTTAAGTTATGCAGACAGTGACAGCTTTCTAACTAAGCGTCGCCGCAATAACTTTTTCAAACAAATCGAAAGCAAAAAACCGTAAGTCTCTAGCTATTGTAGTTTTCGAGATCTCGCGCCTCACCGAACAGCCGAACGGCCGGCCAAAGTGAAGATATAAGCTGCATTGTTGTAAACAAAAATGCGCTAAAAAGGTTTGTCTATTTAGACTGCTAGCTGGTTAGGTTGTGATCGTATTTACCAAGATTTCTTATATGCTTGTTAACGTGATTGTGACATGTACTGTAAAAGCGAGTGGTTAGTTTATCTATAAATTTTCTAATGGTGAGGATTTTAGCTAATTCATGGAGCTTTACTGTGCTAACAAAATCGTCCAATCAAAAAAAATGAAACTTATAATTTATTTAATAAAAGTACGTGCTTTATTAAAATTTATTGGCTAACTGAATAATGTAAAAAATCGGTATAGAATTAAAATTTGTATGAAATTTTTTAAAATTCAATAAGAAAATAATTAAAATTCCTATTATTTCTTGAGTCAAATATAATCTGACTCTCTTTGTTATAACATTTCAGTAGCGTGTGGAGTTTTTCACTTATTTATTTGAATAAAACTTTCAGTGTTGTCATGACCCAAAACTAAGTGATAGTTCATGTTTTCTCATCATCCATAAATGCCCCTTTGGAGACTTTTACCATACTTTTATGAAATTTCTCACTCTATCTCTATAGTGTAGAATGTGTATATACGATGATGCGAAACTCATGCACACATAAAGGATAATAGATTGATATATAGAGTATGTGTATATGGTGAGAATTATGAGACTATAAGTACTCACCATACACAACAGATCATATCATATATATATACTCAACATGTCTCTCTCTATACTCTTTCATTCTCTATAGAATTAAATTCATATTTCGTTCATAGTTTAAATACAATGCGTTGAAGCGAAGGAAAGTGATAGTATTATGGAAACATGCAGTTTTCTTCCATCAATTGTGCTTTTATGCATACTATCGGTCACTTTCTTTATTAATCCCGCACTAAAAACTGTCGTTTCTATAGCCATGAAAGCACTCAACAACTCATCAATATTAATTCCCACTGGCAATTATTTTATGAACAACATCATGCATGTATTTGAAAAATGAGAAAAAATTGAGGGAAATAAACTTTGTTTTCAGTTTAAAACATAATGTATGTGTGTATTCTCTCTATCAAAAGTCACATTGTCCTCTTGTCATTTATTAAACTTCACCCTTTTCATTCATCACGAACGAATGAAATTTAAATTTTATTGGAATGTCTAGAGTAAGATAGAGAGAGAAAGGAAGGAAGAAATAAGTTAAATCAAATTTTAAAAATTTATTTATTAAGCTACTAATAGGATGTACTGTAGAGGATTTGTTGATTAATGAACTAGAAATTTCCTCGTTTGCTCGTGTCTAGGCGGTCGAAGTTGGAAGCACTAGAATATTTAGGATGATGTTTAAAAAATAAAATGACAAAAGCGGATTATTGTGGATACGAAAACAATTTATTTTTCTCTCTCTCGAAATTTTTTACATTCCTGACCAAGCTAATATAATTATATCTCATGTAATTTTTAGTGTAAACATTTCCTTTTTTAATCCACTCACATACATACTTGCTGAAAGGATTCAGTCTAGATAAAGGTTCATTCAATAGAGGAAAAAAAATGTTTACTTCATGGACAAAAATTGAAATATTTCCTCTGATTACATTCTCGACTGACAAAGAAACTATTGTATGAAGAATTCTAGATGAATAAGCAATCAGAATTTCTATGCATTTACCCTAGAGGTAACCAAAATTTAACTTTTCAATAAGCTTTCAATGCTATGTATACATTTTATAAAGAGGCGAAATATTGAATATTTTATCACATTGCTTTCATTGCCAGAATAAAGCTCTTTTTATTGAGAACTCACTAGCGAAAATCATTAAGTAATATAACTTGAGTATAAGTGACCCATGAATACCAAATTTTAATTAAATTCTTTCAATTATTAAAAAATTGAAATGTTAGCACAATGTTCTCTTTTGAGAATTATGCAATTCGTATGTACAGTAGCAATTTCATTATTTCTTTCATTGTAAAAATAGAGTCATCTTAAGGGAGTTATAAAATGATTCAATGTTGCTCATTTTTCTTCTTGTCTTGCGTTCACATTCAAATCGATCACAATTCTTTTCCCGCGTACGTTGAATTATTAACAGCAATTTTTTGTGGTCGCAGATGCATTTTGCTTTATTTCAATTTAAATGGCAAAACGTATAATTTTTTTTTCTCTCTCTCGTCCTTACTGCCATCTCCTTACTGATAATTCCATGTAGCATGGTATGACATTCGTCATTTAGAAATTTTTCCTCTGTCTCTCATTCATTTTTGCATATTCTATTGGGATGTTACGAATAAAAATATAAAGAGTTGCGGAAAGAGTGAAACAGAGGGTAAAATAAAATTGGTTAAAAACGAGTGAAGACGGTTCACATATTTTTTTTATGTTACAGAGCAATCAAAAACCTTCATACATATTTCCATCCTTTTTTCACTGCTATGAAAAAACGACAGCAGAAACAAAAAAATCTATTTTTCTCTCTCACAAATTCAGAACTAAATTCTCGTGTTAACTAAATAAAAAATATTTTTACATGTGCATTTGGGTCACTTATTTTACAATGAATTTCTTTGAACATGATTGCTATGCTCTTAAAATAAAGCTCAACAATGTCCCAAACATTCTGATGATCTTTCATAATTGACTTGCTGAATTTTCTCATGTACAACTTCTTTTCTCTTTTTTGTTATTTTGATTCGCAGAGTCCTCCCAAAGGTGCAACCATCCCATATCGACCAAAACCGCAAGTAAATGGACCAGTCATTTTAGCTAATGGTCAAGCATATACCATACAAGGAAATTTTGCTGTACCAACAGAGCAGGTAAATATTTAATTAAGCCATCATCTCCTTTCCCGAACAAATATTTTGCAATACAACGGTCGTTGTTTATGTCACTGATTGTGCTATAAAAAAAGAAGAAGAGAGAGACACATATAATGAAAATTTTTATCTTTTGCTGAAATTACAAAAATAAAAAATTTGTCTATTCAGTATTTGAAATGTGATATTGTTATAGTAAATAATAAGAAATGTGTCTAATAAGTTCATGTCAATGGCACATTGTGTCGAAGTTTGTCGAATATTGGAGAGAAAAGAAAAATAAATAGTAATAATAAAAATATCGATTAGTCGACAAAGTACACCTCTCTCTTACTTGTGTTCCTTATATCCAAACAACCACAAATGTACACCTCATGCCCTTCTATTGATTGAATTTTTATAGTGATTATAATATAATAATTATATTAAAAAGAGTATATTGTATCCAACTATACATATATGCTAGACATGCACAGTATTTCCACTATTTTCTGGCCTTCACGCGGGTATTTCGGGTCTGACAGATCCCCTTTTGAAAGGGACACATTTACAAGGAGCAGTGCCTCCGCATCATTTTCAACAGCTGCCTGATGTGAGTGTTGAAACAAATCAAATCACAAGTCAAGTAAACTATTTATTTCCCCCGTAAATAAAATATATATATAGTTATTGTTCCCACTTTATTTTTTGAATGGTTCATTACTGCCCAATCTCTTTTCCTCCCACTCATATTGTTTTGTAATCAATTCTTTTTTTCCCATCCATCTCATATGTAATGTTTTAATCATTTATTAATTATTTTGTAATCAATATTTCAATTTTATTCTGATTATGTCGCATTTATCTTTTCCCTAATGTAAAATGAGCTGTTCATAATATGTGCGTGTGTATCTATATTATTCAGTAGAAATGGCTTAAAATCTCTTTTCGGTTGGCTTTCGTGTTCCCATACCTTCAATACATCAATATTAAATTCACAATGCTCATTTACTTTGTTACTTTTATGCTAACTCCTATTCTCTTACTTTTATCAACCCTGCCTACCTTCTCTTAATGTGTGTGTGTGTGTTATGTAGGTGAATCCTCTTGTGAAATTCCTCCATCATTAATTTGAGTTTGATGGTTTTTCTCTTTCTCTCATTCTCTCTCTCTCTCTATATATATGGATCCCACAAGGACTCTGTTGTTGTTATTCACCTTTATTCGTAAAATTATTTTTCTCATCATCTTTCCCGTCCAATATATTCTTTATATGTGTACATAAATTTTCCTTTTTTAACGTAGAATGTTTTTAATAATTTTAATTTTTAGCATAGTTTTGAATAAAATGTTCATTATGGCTATAAAGCTTACGAAATTGTTTTGAGTGAAAAATGTGAACACTTCAGTTTTGAATCAAATTGAAAAATATTTTTAGAATCCAAAACAAATTTTCAGAGCCCGAAATTGACTAAAAATGTGTATGCTAAGTCGACTAAATTTAGTCGACTTCGGGCTCTGTAAATTTCGCATGGATAGACCTTTACTTTTTATCAAAAATGCGTCTTAATTGTATGTCTAAATTGATATGAGTTTTTCCCTACTCATTTGTAGTATATTGAAAAAAAATGAAACTGTTTTTATTCTTGCAAGAAGTGGTTGAGAAGAGGAAAATTATGTAATTTTTTCCACTTATATATTTGACTGTTAATTATTTTACCTTATACATGACATGCGAGTAATAAAAATTTGCTTTCTCATGTATGTATATTTGTATAAGTACTCCAACGAGAGGAGATGGAAAAAGTTCTCTCTTTAATGATGATGATGATGATTATAATGAAAATGAAAAACTAACTTTTTACATATTTGTTGTGATATAATAATTCTACTACTTCATATGATGATGATGATGAGAGAGGTGAGAGTGAAGAGAAGAGCAAGTAAAAAGGTTGTGTTCTGTGTGTAATCATATTATGTGGCTGAATATTATAAATGATATTTCATTTTATGATTGCTCCCAAAATCCCACCACAGAACTAAAAAAATTACTGAAACGTATACGTAAAATAAAGAGAGATACATCTTTTCTTTACTCATTCATCACTACTACTGCTATTGCTATTATTTTACTATGAATGCTGCTGGGAAATTGAAATTTTTATTTCTTTCTTTTTTATTTTGTAATTTTTCTCTTTTCTTCGTTGATAATAATTTGTCAAAGTATGATTTTTCTTTTCATGACAAGAATAACAAACTTTTTGCAAAGTTTATTAAAAATCTTTCCTGTTAAAAAAAAAGATTGCAATCAACAATAAAAATTCAATTGTTTGCATCTTCAAAACAAAAAAGAATTTAACGGAAATTGGAAATTTTTTTATTCTAAATCAAATCTAAAATATTTGTTTTTTTTATGTTAATTTCTGTACATAGATTAAGAGAGAAAGAGATACAATGTTATTGATGTCAAATGACCCCTGTGGCAAGAAACTCTAGAGTACTCTATCAAAGCTAGTAGAGTAGGAAAGAGAATTTCAATATTTATAGAATTATCTGCATGACGATGATGAAAAGAGGAAATGTCTTTTGCTATATTAATCCTTTAATATTTCATAAAGTAAAGGAAGAGAATCTTTAATGAAATTTAATAATATTGCTGTTGTCATCTTTGAAAGAAAAGGTCTTTTTTATATTGCTTTACTTTAGTCATTGTTCATTCACCCGCCAGTCCCCGCGCTAAGTCTTGTGTAAAAAATAAAGTTAAGGAATGAAAATGTAAAGTAAATATCTACAACAATAGAAATAGCGGCAACAATTTTCAATAAGAACGAAAACGACGGCGAAGGAGAAATGACCCAAAACATTTGTGTTTGCTTTATGCAATAAATTATTGCGAGAGAACATAGAAGAAATGAATTTTTCAATGGATGAAAAGTACTTTTTTGGCTTCTCGTTTTTTCTTACTGACACATCCTTTTCTTCTTTATTATATTCTTTATGTCCCCGGCCCAATGAAACCTTTCTCTGTCCTCCACAATATGTTCCTACATTTAGATATATACGACCAAACCACCTGCACTTCCATTTTACGTGTGTCCATTTTGGTTATTTCTCTTACCACTTTTGTGAAAATTTTTCTTCCTTCCTTCACGTTTCTCATCTTATTCAAATGTCTCTTTCTCTCTCTCTATCTCACTTTTTTTTGCTTTTTTCTTCTACCCACGTAAACATCTACATTTCCATACAAAATAAGGAAAAAATGTTAACAACAGTTGACCGCAACATCAAACCACACAAATGTTTCTCTATTTATCTCCTCGTTTTATGTATTCTTCTGCTTTTTCCATCACCACTCCACTTCAAACCTCAATGTCCACATTTATTTTTACACTTTCTCTCATCCTTCTGTGAGAAATATTTTTATATATTCGTTCAATGTAGCAACATTTTGTTTTTCTCTAGTTCAATCTCTTTCAATTTCCTTCTGATTTCTATTCACCTTTTAAGCGGTAGACCGATATTTTTTCTAATGTTTTACCTGCTCTCTCTCTCTTGAAATGTTTATTTATCTCATATCCTACACACATTTTACTTTTCCTCCTACAACATTATTTTTCCTCGTATTAGCAGAAATGTAATTGTTTTTGAAATATTTGAGTGACGAGGCCAAAAAATGTTTAACCCAACCAACAGTAGTTTTCCTTCACTCATCAAACATTTTTAATCCTTCATATGTTTTTAAGTGTGAATGTATGAAAATTTTTACTTTTTCAACCTGTCCACGTCAGACTCTCCATCAAAATCAACAGCCAACAACATATAATGTGAAGCCAGAAAAGAGAAATTTTTATAAATGGGAAAATTCATTGGTATTTTTTTACTTCGCTTGATCTCCTTTAGCTAGGAATTTTCTAGTCTATTAACAATTTTTTTTATAAAGAATGTTAAACAAAAGAAGAAATTTTGCTGTGTATGTAGCATAATCGAAAATTAGTAAACGCCAGCAGCTTTCAGTTATGTAATTTTATTTTCAAAGTGATCCCTGCTATACCTACATTTGTAGTAAGCTTACGAAATTCATTAATTTTCTTTCCCTTTCAAAAAAAATCCTAATGGAAAATGGCTCGTAGAATGTAAAAATCATTTATAAAATAAATAAATCACAACATACGTTAGTTAAAGCGAAAAATATTGGTGAAGGCAAATAACATGGGGCAACAAGATTTAACTAAAAACTTTTCTCTCTCCTGTAACTTTCCATCTCTTTCTCAACCCCGTTAATGGATGTTCCAGAAAATTTAACCTGAATCTTTTCATAGAATTTTACATTAAATGAGAATAATTTTATTTTTCAACAACTAGCCCTCTTTCTCATGCTTTTATTCTCGCGAAAATAATGAGTGCGTGCATGTGATTCAATAGAAAAGGTAACTTTAAAATAATTTCTTATTTTTCAGATGACTGGACTTACAAAAAACCCACTTGCTGGACTTGCCGCATTAGGTCTTGCTGGAGCTGCGATTCCATCAAATACAAGTGGATTGAATCCAACAGGTATCAATAACTGTAATTGCCAAATTTAGTATTCAAAAACTTTTTCTTTCTTATATACCTACATAATTTATTCCCAAGAACTTTTCCTACTAAATCTTTTTAATAATAGGTAAAGATAAAATTTTTAACTCATATAAATTTTCCTCTCAGCACTTGCTGCTCTTGCCGGTTCACAATTGCGTACGACAGCAAGTAGAACGCAAACAAATACACAGCAGCATGAAATGACGGTGCCAAATGATTTGATTGGTTGTATTATTGGCAAAGGAGGTACAAAAATTGCTGAAATTCGCCAAATATCGGGTGCCATGATTCGCATATCAAATTGCGAGGAGCGTGAAGGTGGTAATACTGATCGAACAATTACAATTAGTGGCAATCCAGATGCTGTTGCATTGGCTCAATACTTGATTAATATGAGGTGAGTCCATATATCTATTTTTATCATTACAACTGATTTGCATAATAAAAAATGAAATAAATGTTGACCGTCAACTCATCATATATGTATCAGTAGAATAGATTTCAAAGTGTATTCTATGTTAAAATGAAAGAAAAACATCAAACGAAATTTTTATCTATCTGAAGATTCAATGCGTGCTTTTTTTGTGTTTTGTCTCTTTTTGTAAATTTTATTTTACTTTTTTTTTGTAAACGTCTAAGATTTTTCTTCATTCGTTGTTTTTTCTCTTCATGAAAAGCATACACCAAGTAAAACCATATTTATACAGTCTTATCTCTCTCTCTTTTTCACCTAAAATCTATTATAAATCACGACCGAACAACGGTTGAAAGTCAAGAGCAAAATGCTCTCCTGAATAGCGATTAAGTTTTTGGCCATGGCATTATTTTTGTTATTATTGTTGTCAATGTATTGTTTCAAAAAAAAAGAAAAACTTGAGCGCAACAAACTGATAGAGAATACTAATCTAGACACGAAAATTGAAAATCTATGGATCCAATCCTCCTTCCTTTTCCATGAAGCATTTTAGCTGTTATTTCGTTTCTTTATTTATCTCACCACGAATTAATGATCCATTACACATTCCCACTCACCATCAATTCCATCAAATGTTGTTGCTCACGCTCTTAATCCCGCTCTCATGCATTATTTTTCCGTATAGACATTGAAATGTAAATTAATTCTGTTTTATTTTGTATCTAAATGTACATATAAATACTCTTTTCTCTCTCTCTCTTTCTCTTGTATTGTACAATACCTTAATATCCCTACTCTCATCATTTTGCCATATGTATAGCCAAAAATGATTCCTAATTACCATTGTAAAGATGTTTTGATCCCTTCGTTCTCACACCACCATCATAATCAAAAGCATTGCCGTTAAAGTAGCAAGATCTTTTTATTTTGCAAACAAAAGAAGAATGTTTTCATTTTTCCACATTATAGCACATCAGCCGGTAAAGAGAGCGAGAAAAAAATGAAATTATGAAGAGAAGTTATTTAATATAACAGCACAAAGCATACAACAACAAACTTTTCTCATTCGCCTCGCATAAATTTTCATAGCAGAATATAATTTTTTTGTGCTATTGCTATAAACTTTTCATATTCCTTACAATTTTTCTCTTTCCCTTACACTCTTTCTTTTTTGTTATCCCTGTGTGTGATTACAGACAAATCTGTGAACACCAACCACCCTTCCAACGAATACATACACATATTTACAAAGCGAAAAAAAAATCCTTTCATCATAAAGTTGAATGTGAAAACGAAAAAAGTTTCCTTAATTTTTCTCCATCTTCCTCCATTCCTTTCTCTTTCTAACTTTGTAAACACTCACATACTCTCTTTTTTATAACCAACGACAATGATGACGACGACAATATATTTTTTTTGTCAATGATACACTTTTTTGAAAAATTGTATCTTTTTTTGTATGAAGTCAATCATCAAGAGCGTTCAAGGAGAAAGAGCGAGAAAATTTTCGTAATAGAAAAAAATCGACTTTTGCCTATGATAAGATCAATGCAAATTGATTTGAAAATTTGTAAGGAACTTTTGCGACAGAGTTCGACGCTGAATTATCCATAAAATCACAAACTCTCTTTTTCTTCAATTCCCCTTTTTGATATCATATTTTTCACTTAATAAGTTTTTCTTTTTTATATCGATACCGCCATTTATTTATTTTTACTTTCGTAAATCCTGCATGCATGCTCTCAATCAGAAAAAATTAAATTTTTAATTTGAAATTCGTAAATGATTATCTGTTGATTTTTTTCATTTAAATAGCCGAAAATAAAATCAATATTAGTATTCTATCTATTCTATTAAATCCCAATCTTATTTAGTTTCTAATAAACCAAAAATCTTTAAAATTTTAATTTATTTTATTTTTTGAATTATCAATTGAACCCTTTCAATCAACATCAATCCTTTCTAACCACAAAAAAATTTTTTGTTTTTTTTTTTCGATCCTTTCTCTTATATATATTCCTCAACAGCGTCGAATTGCAAAAGGCAAATTTAGCACAAGAACAAGCGACCGGTGCCGTCGCCGTCAGTGCTACGACGAATGGAACAACTACGGTTGCAGCGAATATAACTACCACGCCAGCATCTGTCGCAACAACTGTCAATAGTAGTAATAATAATGTTGCAAGTGTCGGCACAGATTCGACGCAGAATGCCGCAGCACTGGCATCCGCCATACCTTTGGCACAATTACTTGCAAAGCCAGGTGCGCTTAACGCTCTCACCAGTCTCACGGCACTAGGGGGTTTGACAGATTTATTGGGAGGATTAACGAATCTCGGACCACCTGTTCAAACGACGGGCGTTCATCGTGCTAAACAATTCACATCACGACAACGTCCCGCTTCCAACAATCCCAATTTAAATAGTAATGATGTGAACAAATTGAAAAGCGAAAGAAGCAAATTCAATCCTTATTAAAAGAATTTATATCATTAATTTTATTTTATAAACTCGACTTTTACTACTACTATTATTATTCTAACTATTATTATTATTATTATTATGATTATAAATTATACATTATAATGCAAGTAAAAAGCTGAAGAAAAGACGTCATCGGTGATGAAATTTGTTTTTGTATAAAAAATCATTTGATTCATTTTCCCAATTATATATCTACTTTTCTCTTCTTCTCATTACTACTTTTTTTCTTAAATATTATTGTATATTGGATGAATGAATGAAACATTTGTTATCATGCTAAGGACGATCATATAATGAGAAATTTTATCATCTTTATGCTCTTGTCACTTTGTTTTATAAAATTTCTACACATCTACTTTCTTTCTCTTTATCTATCTCATTTACTTACTATATCTAGATGTAAGAACTTTTAAAAGTACAGGAAGAATGAAACTTTTACAATTATCAATTTTATCCTCCGAGTTATGATGAAAGAAAATTTTTAATATTAATAATAATAAAAAAAATTCTTTTACGAAGTGAATGATGCTAAACTAGTTGAAACGAATTACGGTTATGAAATTGAGGATAAAATTTTTAGACAATGAAGTAAGAAATATAAAATATTTTTAAAGGACAAACGATTTTCGATATATTATATATCTTTATGATAAAGATATTAAAAGAAATAAAAGAGAATCATTTCAAGATTCTTCTTATGTATGTATTAATTTTTCATCAATATTAAAATAAGTGTAGTAGATCGACATACATACATATACATTTTTAATACTGCTATTGAGGTAGTCAAAAATGTTCAATCGGCCCCAACGCGAACAAATAAATAGAAGTTTTTATGAAAATATTACATAACAAAATCAGAAAATTCAATATTTTTTGAGTAGATTACATTTTCTTCGGCTTTTAAAGAAAAAACTTAACAAAGAGAAAAACTATTGTTTATAGAAATTATGAAAATGATCCATAAACAAACAAAGACAATGTTTTTAAAAAATATGTAGTACGATATGGAAAAATCGTCGTGATCTGATTTATAATAATACTATTAATATTAATGATGAGAATACATTTTAGTCTTGAATCAGGTAGAATGATACAAAATAAATCACTTTAAATTATGTATATTGTTCTGTTTAGGCTTCTAAGTAATTATACTAGATTTTCATTTTCTATTTAAAAATTTGACATCGAAATTTTCCTTTAAATTATTTAGACTTTATTCTTTTCTTGCGTTTCCTTTAAAAAAAATGACCACATCAAAGAGGTTTTGATTAACATTGAAAACATTGCATTTAAAAAGAATAATTCATTCATACCTTCATCAATCATTGAAAAAACCAAAAAATATATCAAATATTCAGAGTCAAAGCAGTAAAGGGAGGCGCAAGTAGAGATCAAAGTAACTTTTTACAAAATCGAAACTTGACCATTTATTTTTAATCTTAATAACTTCTCTACTACCAGCTTGTTTATTTAAATTAAAAATTGAATGAATGGTACGAATACCATATCATTTAGAAAAAGCCAAAGTTTCCTTTTTTATTCATTCATTTTGAAATTTATTTACTTATTTATCCCCAACAATATCTCGATTATTATCCAATCCTATAAAACCATCTCATCTCTCATTTTTATATAATTTTAAGATATTTTATAAACAATCATACATACATAAATAAATAAATATCAAAAATGGTCAATTTTCAATTATATGTTATATCTATATGATCTATATTCCTTATACACAACAACCAACTTATACATACAATCGAGAACTTAAATTGAAAAAAAAGTGTAGAAAAGGAAAAGCAACTTTGTAGGCTTTAAGTTTTAAGTGAATCAATCAATTTCAAAATTGAATTAATTATCATTGTTATAATGAATGTAAGCACAATTTAATATTGATTATAATTGAGTTAATTTATTAAACTCGATACTTTAATTTTATGCTGACTGCTTCGACATGAAAAGTTTTTGATGTTTTAAGCACTGTATAACTGAATGGAAAAAAGCTTAGTATACAATACATACGACAAACTCTCTGTTTTATATCTCTCTCTCTCTCTTTAAAAATTTTTCAAGGGATAATAATCCAATCAACATAATGTAATAGTATCAAATTGAAAATGATAAAAATATAAATCATTGACGGTAATGAATGAGAGTGGTTGAAAGAGAGATAAATTAATGCAGTCACTCGATTTCGGCTGTTGACAGATTTTTAAACGTGACATAATACAAAATGTCAATAAGTTGAACTGAGTTGAAATGGGTATAACAAAAAAATGAGAGAGATGAGTACATAATGTTGACATAATGCAATTTTTCTCCATATACATACTTTTTTTCATGAGCATTAATTGGCGGAAATTGACAAGTTAATTAATGATGAAGGCAAAGCAGAAAGAAACTTTTTGTGTAATTTATAATTAGATTATATTTGCCTTTTTTTTATTTTGTGATTTGAAAAATGATTCTAGTCGTGACAACAACACAATATGAATGTTCGAGATTATGCATCTGTTTTTTTAAAGAGAATGTACGACTTTACGCTACTTAAAAATTCATTTTTTATACATTTTCCAATTTGTTTCTTTTTAATGTGCAAGTATGTACTCCTTTGTCTTGTGTCAAAAACTCTCTCAACTCAACTTTTTCCCCTTCTCAACTCAACTCAGTGTTAATAGCTTTTATGGTTTTACTCATTAATTTCTCTTCTCTATGCCTTTGTTATTCATTCGCTCATTGTCATACAATTTTTCATTCATGTCACACTGAATGCGGGAGTGAGTGAATGAAAAAGAAGGACTTTTTCCTCAATGACGATGACAATGGTTACAGTTGGATGTCTTATAAACGAGGTCATAATTAATTTGTTTTAAGCTTCCATAAACACTCAAATCTACAGAGCAATGAAAAATTAATGAACATATAAAAAAATGCAGAACAAAACAAATAATACACACATTTTATTGTTAGTTTAGCTAAAGAAACAATAATGAGCTTAATATTGAACAAAATAAATATGATAATGATAATATCATAAAAAACTAAATTTTCTTTTGTTCATATTTTTCTTTATTTCATTTTTTCCTTTGTCACCATCATCATGATCGAGAAGAATTTTTCAAGTCAAAATCTAAACTTGAAAAGACAAAAATTCTAAACTGTTTGCAATAAATTTTTAAAGTTTAGTAAACATCAAGGGCTGACACTTAAATTTTTCATTTAAATAAAATTTAAATTGATATAAATGGCTTTTTATGAGAAAACTTTAATGCTAACAATTTAACTTCGTTTGCTGGATACAATCAAAACATAAATTTAAGTCAAAATTATTAAGTCCTGTAGGTCAAAAAAAGAGTTTTTGTTTTGTGAAAAAAAAATCAAGTTAAGTGACTTCAACTTGACTTTTGTTGAAAATTTGAAAATTCTTTATTTTTGAAGTACATAAATAGTTTAAGGACTTCAATTTTATCTTAAAATCCTTGTTTTGAGCTTAAAAATCTAACATTGAGAATTTTAATTCAATTTGATTTAAATTGAATCATTCAAGTGTCCACCTTTTGAGTAAACTTTTCTCGCTGGTTTTTCACTTAACTTTTTCTCTCTCATTAATTTTTTCTGTTGAGAAAATAACTATACGCCAATGACAAAGAAGAAAAAGAACAGAAGAAGAAATAAGAGATGAAAAAAATAAAAAAGAAGAAATGAAAACTTTTAAGTAGTGAACAAGAAATTAAGCAACAAATGAAAACATTTCAAATGTATGTCATTAAAAATAATCATAATTTTTAAAAAATTTTCGCTCTTTATTATTCATAAGAATGTTATCAGCAAAAGTAGTTTGAGTTTTGTATCAACACATAGGAAATAAATCACGAAAGTTTATACGATGATATAAAATTTAATAAGCTGAAATTTTTTGCTATGCGCAAGTCGAGCAGTAAGAAAAAAATGATTTTTTGAATGAAAAGTTTCAATAAATAGTTTAAAAAAGAAAAAACTCAAATTTTAAAATTAATTAAAAATTTTTCTAGATCATCTCGTTTGTTGACTCACAAAAAGATGTAAGAGTTAAATAAGATTATGTAGAATTTATTGTTTAACAGGAAAATGCACTTAGCCGCTGCCGCTCTCTCGCTACCAACACAATGCGACCTGCAAAGCTACAATTATGAAATAATCATGATGATAACCCACATTTTTCTCTCTCTTTGCCAAAACAATTTTGCACAAAAATTTCTGCAATGAACGTGCTCATTTATTTTTTTTTGTTACTCATTGTTTACTTTTTCCTCCTCCTTCAACCATAAACCTCGAAAATTTCATCATATAACCGAAAAACAAAATTCTCCTGACGCGTGAACGAAAGCCTTTTTTATTACTTTTTGATCCGCTTGTGCTCGAATGCGAATCATTGCCCTGAAGAAGACTCCATCCATTACCTACTTTACCTACCTGCCTGCCTGCCTGATTTCTTGCCATCACAACCCTATAAACATGCATCAACCTGAAACAAAGCCGAAGTACCTTTTAAATTATTTTCTCCTCCTATATCACACTACCATGGCACATCGTTAACCGCTATCAATTCATGTTTTCTCATTTTCCTTTACAGAATAATGAATGAGGCAGCATAGAGAATGAAAATCTATACGAAACCTCACCTTCACCTGCTTTTATGTTCCTGTTCCTTTTACTCTCTTTCTTTCTTTACTTTCCATTTTCTATGTTAAAAGAGAAAGTTTAAAATTTGCATATTAGATAAGTTTTTATCTATCCTTCTTCTTATTATACATATGTCCTACCTTCACACCATTCATTTCTTTAGAGTGTATATTTTTAAATAGTAGAAAATTAGTTTAAAAACGATTGCTCTCCTTTTTGGTAAGAAAGGAAAAATTGAGTGTTTAGAAAGAAATAAAAAAAGAAGCTTCTTCCTACCATCATTTTTATTAATGATTACATGTGTATCCCAGTTTTTTGCTTTATCCTTTCACATAAATCAACCGAAATTGTAATTTTCTTTTTTGAATGTGAATTTAATTTTTTTCTCGTTTGCTACTTCCTTTCCACATAGCACAAATTTCCTTCTTTGAAATTCACATTTAACAACCTCTTCTCTTTCCTCAACATCATACATTTACACACACATATACACACATACGTGAATCTATCAGCTTCGCTTCATTGCCATCGGATGTTATCATGATGCAATTTTCATTTAAATTTTTTTATTCATTTTTTGCCTTTACTTTTGAAAATGTTTTTAACATGAGAGAGAGCAATATATGTGTGTGTTTGTGCACGAGTTTATTCCGTGCTGTAATGATTAAAAATTCAAGACCTCTTCCACTCTTTTTTTTGTTACTGCTACTCTCACTTATTTTCCTTTTATATTTTCTTTCATAAAAAGTAATGATAACCAACCAGTGAGTGAGAGCAAGGAAAATGAAATAAAAATACACACAAATAATGAAAAGTTCTTTTTTTTATTTTTTTAAAAAAGAAAAGCGACTCTCTCATTATTGTTATTATTATTTTACTTACACTCAAATGAGAATTTTTATTTCACTCTCAATGTGTATTCTTTGATAATGAATCAAAATGTATATAGACAGTGAATCATATGATGATGAAGCTTGTTTTTCTCTTTTTTTTTACTTTGTACATATAAATAAATTTTCATATTTTATTGCATGTAGATATTTTATATGTGCGAATGAGATTTGCAACACTGAAAGAATGTTGAAGCATTTTCCATCATACGGTTGAAAATTATATAAACATGCGGTTATTAAAACTTTTTTTATTTCGAATAAAACATCAAGCTTTACCGTATTGTAAATTTTCATTGTTATGATGCTAAAAAAATAAAGCTCAAAGCTGTTTACTGCGAGGTGAAACTTTGTGATTATTATGGCAATGCTTTGAGAAAGGCTGCTCAATGCAATGGAGTAGGCGGTACTCTTTAAAAAATATTAAATCGAATCTTTAACTTTTATCGTTTTTTGTATGTTTTCTCTTTTAAGAGAGCAAATAAAATGCTTTTTGACTTTACAAACTCAAACATCATCCAACCATTGAGAAACTCAAATAAATTCCAAAAGTTCACTGATTTGAACCTAATTGAGTACAATTTCTGCCACAAAATAAATTTAAAACTTGACTATCATTACGAGTGCTCAACTGTTTATGATTGGGCCATAAAATGAATAAAATTATTTTCAATCAAAAAAGTTGTTTCACCTTGACTCCTTTCTTTTCATCAGAATACAATTTTTTCCATTCCGCTTAACCTCACGAGATGCAGAAATAAAGCAAATATGTATATCATAAAATATTTACATGCATAAGATAAAATCTACACATAAACACACTCTAAGTTTTCGAGTCATGTTTTTTATTTATTTTTTATAATATTGTATAGAAACTTTTTTGCTTATGATGAAAATTTAAAAAATATTCTCATTAATTTTTCTTCTCTCTTTCTCTTTTTCTTCTTTATAAATTAATTTAGAATTTCAATGGAAACAGCTGGATTGCCAATACCCGCATACTCATATATCGCACCGAATCACATCGTCAAAGCACCACATTAAAGTGTGAAGCGGCAACAAAAACGTCACTTTTGGATTTCATTATAAATGTCAATCTATTTTCGTTTTTTTATTATCATTTACGTCAGCACGAACTGAAGAAGATGGAAATTCTT
>JACWBX010001146.1:60238-117510 GCA_014622435.1 Polypedilum pembai
ATACTGATCTGGGCGCCAAAAATGCGCTAAAGTACACCGTCTGCAGCACGAGTACTTTCACCAATTTTTTGAAATTTGGGTTTTTTGTGTCCTGTGTCCTCATATTAAAAAATTTTCAAATTTTTTTTTTATAATATTGTATAGAAACTTTTTTGCTTATGATGAAAATTTAAAAAATGTTCTCATTAATTTTTCTTCTCTCTTTCTCTTTTTCTTCTTTATAAATTAATTTAGAATTTCAATGGAAACAGCTGGATTGCCAATACCCGCATACTCATATATCGCACCGAATCACATCGTCAAAGCACCACATTAAAGTGTGAAGCGGCAACAAAAACGTCACTTTTGGATTTCATTATAAATGTCAATCTATTTTCGTTTTTTTATTATCATTTACGTCAGCACGAACTGAAGAAGATGGAAATTCTTAGACTTTTTTCTATTATTCTTATTTAATTTTGTATCTGACTTTCATCAATACAACCATTATTACAATTGCAACACTATCTAACTTTTGTCTACAATTCTCTCACCTTTCATTGTTAAGTTCATTCAAATGTTATATAATTAGAATTACAATATTAGTAATATTTAGAACAAAAAAATTTCAGTAATTGTTTCAATTTTATGAGTGCATAGCGCAAGAATAATAATTGATAATAAGTGAATTTTATAAACAAAATAAAATATTTGAGTTAAGGCAATTAATTAATGAAAACAACAACAACAGGACTGGAAAATATTTAAATATTATATTTGAACACATATCGATGACATTTTGAAATCATGTCATGAGTTTATTTCTTAGCTAAATACTGAATGAAGAAAAAATAGAAGATTTCGTAATATTTCATTTTAATTTAACAAATGAGAAATTAAGGTGAAATTCACTCAACTCGTTTTATCTATTGACTCTATATAAAATATTTTCAAAAAGGGTCAAATATCCACTCAGCAGATGAGAATAAATTGAATGCTATCTAGTACGGAATCCTTTTGGCTTTCAATATTGATTCCTTACTTATAAGGTGAGAAATTGCTTGTGATTAAATTCGGCTCAACTTGGGTCATCAGCAAGTATATTTTCCTCAAAGTTTTCTTACATCTTCTCAAGAAATCTGTGAATATTTTTGCCATATATTGCGGCACTTTCATGATATTGACAGATTTTTTTTCTTTACTTATATTTTACATTTCAAGCGATTGCTAAGCAGAAACCGAAGAAATTAAATTTAATTAAAATTTTAGTTTCATGATTTTTCAAGATAAAGGCTTTAAATTGATGAAATCAATTAAATGGAGGAGTTTTGAGAATAAATTAAATAGCTATGAGGTATGAATGTTTATAAATAAATAAAATGAAAGAAATGGGCAACATTTGCAGAGTGAAAAAAAATGTATATTTAATAAATCACGAGAGTTACATATGACGCATGTAGAGAGAGATAAACTCATGAAATACATGCGAGCATGTATTTTATATATTCTTATATCAACATCCGTTTGGTAATGACGAAACATTTAAGTGATAGCAATTTACTTTCGAATTCGATATTACTCTTTCTCACCCTCAATATTTTAACCATTAAAACCTTTATACCATCGGCACACATACATACACGAAAAGGCATTAGTTGATATATTAAAAGCTAATTAATGCTTGGTAATTGTGTTGTTTACTTTCGAAGAAACGAAAAAAGCTTTCTTGCAGACTTATACACGCATGCAAATTTAATTAAGTAAAGAAAGAGAGTAAGAAGAAGTTTTTCTTGTCTTTCAAAGTTTATGTAAAGTTCTTAAAGCCAACCTTTCTCATAGCAATCCTTTTTCAATTAGGAGTCTTAATAAAATGATTTGTGTTCGATTTGAGTCACCAGAAAGTTCAAAATTTTTTGCTTAATTAACAATAAATATCAGATTTTGAAAACTTTTCATGAATAACTAAAAGTCAGCTAAATTTATTGTATTAAAAATTTCGAAAAAAAAAAAATTATTCGATTAGTGCGAAGTTTTGGTAGTTCCAACTAAAATACAAAAAAAATTTCGGACTCTGATAAATATTTTCAACTTAATCATCAAAATAAATAAATAGAAAATAATTTTTTTCTCTAAATACCTACAACTAAATTATTCACATTTCTTCTATGACTTTTTCGGTATTTTTATTTCGTGTATCGATCTCGATATGAAAAATTATGATTAAAAAAATATAAATATTTCTTTTTTATGTATTACAATATTTGCTTTTAGGGGACTATTAGTTGATTATCATATCAATACACAATAATAATAATAACGCTAATAAACTCAATAAAACATTTATTCAGTCACTCACTTTCCCTCAAACTCACACACACACATAAATACACTTCTATAAATATGTATGCCATCATGCAATAAACACTAAAAGCCACAAAATTGTGCTATCATGAACAATATATGAATATGTGTGTATTCATGATGAGCCATTCGAGGCTATATCACAGTTTCTTTTTTTTATATTAGTAATTTTAGTCATGAATCTGAAAGGTCATTTCTGTTTTACTTTTATTATTTTTTTTTCTCCATGTGATGATGATCAAAAAGCGAGAGGAAAAAATGTGAGTTCTGAAAGTAATTAGAGCGATTTTGTAATTAAAACTTTTTTCGCACGCTTTAATCTGAGCTTTAAGAATGAATATTAATTAAAAATATAATTTAATGAGCGTTGGCAGAAGAATGAACTTTAAAGGTAGAATTCCAATACATTTTCATGCTGTTTTTGCTCTTTTAATTTGAGCTAATTGAAAAATTTGGCCCACCGACACTGCAGGTGACATTAGTACCCATGAAAAATTTTAAAAATTTCATTAAACATTTTGCAATTTTTTATTGCTTTGAAAACTTTAAAAATAATTTTTTTGGTAATTTTCTTTTTAAATTGGAATAATCAGAGCATAACATTGTTGAATTTTGATATGCAATACTCATTCATTGGAATGTACTTTCATTGATTAAAATGGATTTATGCAATAAAGGATAAAGGTCAATAATTGCAATGCAATTTTTATTTTTGCGGATTCCTATTAAAGATTAAAGCTTAAAGTGCGCTTAAAATTATTAATTATAAATACTGCTCAATAAATCCAGATGATAGTTATTTAATGATGATGATAACAAAATGAAATTATTAACGTTAATTAATTAATAAAAAAAATGATGAAGATGAAAGACAATATGAAAATATTTATACACACACACATGAAGCATTGATTTCGATATTTTTATTTTATTATCAATTATGTTAGTATTCAAAATTTTAGAACATAACTTATTTCAATTTTATTCAAACCTTGATAGTTTCATTCATGTTTTCAACCATTTAAAGTTTTTATATTCCTTTTCATAAAAAAAAACCTTGAATTTTTAAAAATCATTACTGTAAAAAATCAAAATAATAGAAGTTTTAAGTAGTGTGAAATAATATCTAGTTCAGTTTCATAACTACATCCTTTACAATAAGGAACATTGATAATTAGATGACATTTAAATTTTTTGTCAACAAACATTTCGAAGTTTGAAAGTTTTCTAAAAATCGTAATTGCGCTTCCGAAGGATTTTCAGAATTTACTAACGCTCGAATGAAACTACCAGGATTCAAATAATAAATGAAATGATCTAATGTTGAAATTTTGTATACTAATGTAATTTAATTTTTAAGTTTATAAAAAATACAAAAATGTGAAGAATGATGCAAAAAAAGTTGATAAGATAAGTGAAAAAAAAAATAAAGTTTAAGGAATATCTGAATTGGGAACAATTTATTAAATATAGTTCATTAAAGTATAAAAAATAATATTTGTAACTGTAACAATTGATAAATAAAAAAAGTATATTAATAATGAATGAAGAGGTGAGAGATACATGCATACAGACACACACATGCAACAGATACATTATTAAAAATTTAATAATTGATAAAATGTTTCTATATATATATATATATATATTATTAAAAAGTCGATAGTTATTTAATGCAATTTTATGTTATAAAATGATACTTAGTCGATATAAACAACAAAAAATTAATAAAAAAATAATTATATACATACAAATCATTTTATTACTGATATAGTTGACTGGAAAGCAAATTAGCAATAATTACAATGGAGTAATGATGAGAAGTTGATATTCTACTCTTGCTAATTTGAAATTAAAAAAAGTTTTTTATTATTTTTTATATTTGATAGAGCATGTGTTTGAAAAAGCTGAGAATTCAGCTTTTAGCTCTACTACTTTCTCTTCTCATTTTTATTGATTTTAAAACTTTTTCTTCATAATTTCTATTCTTTATAGAAAAAAAAATTAATAATTTTTCACAAAGTTACAAAAAAGACATACATACAGTTACTTCTTCACATAAATCTCAATTAAAAGCACGATTAACTGCTGTAATGAAGTGTAAAATTTTTGCTACTTTCCACACATACATTATGAAAAAGAAGAGAGAAAAAAAACATACATGAGATAAAGTTTTCATGAATATTTAAAAAGCAATATTTTGTGGTAGAAAAAAAGTGAAAAAATGTCTCAGTTAATTAAATTACGACGACAAAAGTGAAATTGTTCTCTCGTTCTTTAAATCTTTCTTTTTGACTATGCTAAAGAAGAAATAAATAAATTTAGAAAAAAAATACGCGTTTCTAGAATAATATTCTAATTAAAAGAAATAAAAATGATTTTTTAGGAAATTGTAATACAGATGACAAATTATGGGATCAAAAACCAAAGAATCATGGATTAATAAGTGAAACTCGATGGTGAGAAAAAAAAATTGATTGAAAATTTTAAGAAATATTTTTTTCTTTTTGAAAATTGTTAACTTGAAAATCGATAGTATTAATTGGTAATGATATCATATATATACAAATTTATAACTGGTACTGAACCTTTATTTGCTAAAATTGAAATAAAAAAAGTGGAAATATTAATAAACAAGTTTTAAATTCTTTAATTTTATTGTTTTATTTAATTTTTATTTTTTATTTTCATCGCGATAAAATTGAATCAAAAAATTTTCAGATTTATTTTATTACTAAATTAAGATAAAAAGAAATGAAAATAATAATGTGATAAAAACATCTCTCAACAACTTTCTTTCATCAATTATTCAATTCTTTATTTAATTTAAATTTTTTGTTGCTTTTCTGATGCTTTTATTTCTGTAACTTTTTTGTAAATCCAAAATAAATGCTCAACTTTCAAAACCTGAAATCTATCAAGTTGAATAAAAACTATTATTATTCGAAAAAAAAATTTTAAAGCATCAGAATAACTGAATATATATGTTTTATTAACATTTTTAATTTTTTAAAAAAAAAGTAAATAAAGTTTTTGCAAATTGTGCCAATTGTTAGCGTTATTAGTGAAAATATTAACTTCCACAGCTGTGGTTATGGAAGTAAAAAATTGTAAAGTTAAAGTTATTTACTTTCATGCATGTGTATGTGTTTAAATAATAATTGAAAATGAAAAATCAGATAGACTTTTTCATAAACATGTTCATTTATGCAGTTTTGCAAAAATTAATAAAAAATTTTATTAACATACAAAAAGGACAATCTATAAATTGAGAGTATTAATTAAAGAGAAATGAATTAATTCATGATATCTGTGAACCCTCTTTTGTCCTGTAATGAAAATTGATTGAATATGACAAATTTGTGAAAATTTATCTAAATGTATTGCACCCACATTTCTAATTATTTCATAATCCATATTACTTAATTACTTATTATAAACATAAATTTCATAAGCACTCATTCACTCGTTCACTAATATCGAAAAGAAGAAAAAACTTGATTAACATAAATAAACGGATAAAAAAATTAGTAATAATTTTTATTGTCTGACATAATCAATGTTACACATTCATATCCATGCAAATATTGAGCTGGAGAAAATTTTTTTAAAAACTAATTTTTTATTAAATATAAATGATAAAATCTTTCAATATATACACACATTTATTACATGATATTTGAAACATTTATATTTGTGATTTAGCATTTGAAGTACATGTTACACAAAAAAATAGAAACTTTTTCTGCAAGATTAAAAATTGATCACATTTTGATTCAGAAAAAAATAAAAATAAATAAAATGACAAGCGAATTTATTGAAGAAGCATTTTCTCGTCGCAAGCAATTAAAAACGACGTGATTCAATTTTTTATAAGAAAAACAAAAACAAACTTTGACACATGAAACGTTTTTCTTCAAGTAATTAATTAAGCAAGAACAAATTAAATTTGTATCATCTAAATCTTTTTAAAAAAATAAAATAAAGCAAAAAAGTTGAAAAGTATCAATTTTTCTGGGATTAAAAAAAAGAAATGAGAAAAATATTTTTTATATAAAACACATATAAAATTTAAAACAATCTTTAATCTCCTTCTTGCTTAATTTTATGGCTCCTTTCAAATCACAAACAAAAAAGAATCTAAGTCGAGCCTTTCAATCCTTTCTCTATCCATCTCCATGCAAGGATTTTTTTTATCTCAAGACACAAATGAAAAATGAAGAGGAAAAAATATGATATTATACACATCATTTTATAAGATATATCAATAAATGCGAGGCAATCATGAGACAAATGAAATATAATGAGAGTAAATAGGAGCTTCACATATTGAATATTAATTATCTTGAGAGAAGAAACAATTTTTGATTGTAGAAATTTTCCCAAATTTAGAAAGCATTTGCTATTTGATGTTTATCTACACTCACACTCACAGCCACATAAAGACATGCTATATCTAGAGTCTAATGAGATAGAAACTATATAAATAATGATTATATATCAACATATTTGATAAATAGTGCAAATTAGACTTGACTTTAGGCCAGAAATAACATTTAAAAACACAACAATAATATCTCAACAAAAAAAATTAGTGAAATTTTTAATGAATTAGTTAAATTTCATCATTTTCTTCAAAATTTTACCTTTTTAAACTTACCAAAGTACTATTAGCAAAATTTAGAAACAAAAACATTCTATCAATGGTCGAATCTAGATTGAATTTAAAAAAAAATATCAAAACAATGTGCAAGCTTCTATATAAAGTTATTATTTTAAATTGATCTTAAGAGCACGTATTTTAATTTTTCTCATGTTATTTTATCAGTGAAAAACAAAATTTTTATTCATTTTGATAAATGCAGATGATATAAAAAGAAAAGTCGTATATTTTTGAATTATTAGCCTTTAACTGATATACAGGGTCATGAATAATTAAATTTAAATTATTATAAATAAAATAAAAAAAATGAGAAAAAGCATATTAAGATACACGAAAAAGAAAAAGAAAGTGGAAATCATCTTTACTTATTGTGTCTAATATTTTCAATTAATTCTTTTTCATATATTCTGCAATGAACAAACAGAAAAATAACTATAATTTGAATTAGAAATGAATATTAAAAATTTAAAGATATATATGTAATGATGCGAGTAAGTATAAAAATTTTCATAAAATATACTCAAGAAGTATATACATCTAAACACGGTGCCAAAAAAAAATCTTATGATTGTCGCCATAAACTTAAAAAAAAAATGGAGTAAACAAATTATTTATTAAAAAATGACATTGAAATAGAAAATGAAGAAAGATTTGTAAGTTGATAAAATAGTTTTGAAAGAAGAGAAGAATAATAAGATATGATTTAGCTACATAGAAGTAAAAAAAGTAACATGATTTAGATGAGATGAAAAGACGATGATGCTTTTTTACCCGCGACAAAAACGTTAAGAAAAAAAAATAAACATTTGATATGAACTTTTACAAAAAGAAAGAGGGAAAGAATAAAAATAAAATAAATTTAATAAAAAATACATTTTTATTTAAGTGTTTCTCTCAAAACAAAAGAGAAAAAGATGATGAAATTTATCGATTTTCGGGTAAAAGCTCGGAAAAGAAAAGTGCAGTAAAAATATATTTCGTAGCACTCCTAATATTCTTTTAATTTAATTACATTCAATTGAAATATCAAATAATGATGACGATTCAAACAAAGTTAGAAAGAAATTAAATTTCACTTTAAATATTTACACACAGGCACACTTGCAAAAATGACAAACAAAATAATTGTTTTTCCCTTTCTTATCCATGTCAAAATTAATTTATTTAAACTATTAACATAGAAATAACTAAAATTGAAGAATAACTATAATAATTAATGAGGTTATAGATGAACATAATTGGAATTTTTGATTTTTCAATTTATAAAATGATGTATGATTCAATAAAAATTACTCATTGTCCTTTATCCAGTTTATTATGTGTATAGAAAAAAAAAATAAAAAAGATATTATATCTATGTAACCTTTTGTTGTTTTTTATCAAATTTTCAGAAAAAGTCCTTTATACCCTGTAATAAATTTAAAGACGAATGATTTGTTTTAATATTTTCTTTATTTTATTTTTTCCATCACTGTCGTATGTATCAACCAACATTAATCATCAACTGCAATTTTATTTATTAAATAATTTGATTTTTTAGCCTAAACTAAAATGAACTTTCCGCAATGGTAATAATAGTTTATTTTTCTTAAATATGTCTTTATATGATTTGATTTTTTTTCACTTGATAGAACGATTTAAATACTTTTCATTTAGATATAATGAAGTAATGGAAAAATTCCATATGAATAATGCGCATAATTATTTGTTTAAAATGTGTAGAGGATTTTTTTTGGATTAATGTTAATGTATTGTTTATATATATGTGTATATGCTTCACATTCTTTTATTCTTTCAGAATAAAATTTTTAGCAATTTTTGTTTCATTATACTTTTTGGATGTTGGTTCAACAAATATACAGTATGTTATGCGTGGGCATGAATGAATGAACAAATGCGTTAATTATAGTCATAATCAACTTGATACCGCAAATTTTCCTGCATATTTTGGTAGCATTATAATAAAGAACAAAGAAATTTTATTTTGAAATATTATTATGTATAAAAAAAGAGGGCGAGAGAAGAGAAGAAAAAGAAAAAAATATTCAAATGAAATTATTAGATTTTCATCATAATGTGTAAGTATTTTATGTAATAATGTATGTTTAAGAAAAAGAATTAGAGGTGGTGATGATATTCAAGAGTGAAAAGGTAAGTAAATAATGAATGGAAGTAAGTATCATGCAATCTGATCACACAGAATAACATTATAATTATTGTAATGACGAAAGGGTTCGTTCTTAAATATTCATAACAAAGCGTGAAGAAAAATCACATTTTAATAAAGAAAAAAAAGCAATAAATAGAGAAAAGCAGATTTCATGGAAAAATGAAGTTAAATGGTGTGACACAATTATTAATGCTTGGACATTATTCGTCAGCTTATTGAGGAGAAGGGGGAAAGAAAATGAAAATAAATTTCTTGGGAATTAACAAATTAGACAAACAGAGCAACGTTAATTACTATTTGTGCTCGCTATGAAAATGCTTGATGCTAAAGTCATGAAATCAAGAAAATGTTAAATTTAAATGTCTCAATTCTTTTTTATTTAAATATGTATTTCCAGTACAATTTTATTTATTAGTGGAATGATCATTCATTTTATCCATCTTTAAATGTATTGTTTCAATCATACTATTCATTTTTAATTTCGTCAATTATAATTCATGACTCAAATATCATTTCTCCTTAAATTTATTCTTTTCTATCTATTACGTGTATTTAGGTAAGTATATAGGTGTACTGCTTATTTATTATTATAGTATATAATGGTGCATAGATAACATAGGTTTAAAAATTATTATTATTTTTTTGAAAAGGCACCACAAACACGATGTTTAATAATTAAAAATTGCACATATTCTAGATTTCAGTTTTAATGAAAGATCTTGGTTTTTTTTTCATGAAAAATTCAATAATTTCTTCCTCTATATAAAAAGAAAATTTAGCTATACATCATTGTCAAGAAAAAAGTCAGGTAACATTCAAGTAATTTTAGCAATTTTTTGAATTTGTCAATCAAACAATGATATTAATTTACATTTTATCATTTAATAATGTCCAAATATCTATTCTCATTAACAATTATTCAAGTCTTTTCATCTGCCATTACTATCATGAATATTTCAATCACACAAATGTCCATCTTTGTGATTTATAAGAATATAAAAAGAAAGCTTTGAAAGAAAAATTATAACTTCACACACAATCTATGTTCCCGACATAGCCGTTCTTATCTACACATTCAAAAAATTTGTTTTATTAAAATTAAATACTAACAAAAAAAAAGTAAGGTTCTTAATTTTTACACAAAAAAGAACGCAGAATAAAAAAAGCAGGAGACTTTTAAAATTTCTGGTATATAACATATAACGTGTGTGGTTGTTTATATACATATATATGAAGTTTTCTTGCAACAAAAGTATTGTGTATTTGTCGTGTGTGTGTGTGTTTTTAGTGATAAGTAAAGGTTCATATAGGATGGACAAAAAGTTTTACTTTATAAATCCTGTGATTTGTAACAAATTCTAATACTATTCGCATCAGTATAACAGACTCTCACCATTTCTGATGTAAGCGAGTTTAATGCTTTCTCAACAGTTGGCTTATGTTTATCCGACGACGAATGAAGAGGAGATGAAGTACCAGAAAATTCTGTATTTCAATATAAAAAAAAGAGTAGAAATAAAATATTATTGCAACTATGTATATTTGGCTAATTTAATTTTACCAATATCACCGTTTTCACTAGAGCTCGACTCGGTAAAACTAGGTGTGCCTTCTGTCCAAGTTGGTGTCGAACCTTCCATAGACGTTGGTGGTGTCCATGCGAGTGCACCGCGCGAACCGTACGCGCTATTATTTGAAGATGTTGAATCCTTTGCTAAATGTGTTTCTAACCGAATGTCTGATATACTATTTGGATTAAGCAACACAAGCAACACAAAATTAATTGATTAGTCAAAAATAGTAAAATCAAGAAAAGGAAAAAAAAGAAGTACAGTATGTAAGTGTAAGTGAATGAAAAAATTTTTTTAACAAACCTAACGGAATCTTCACGATAACTGCTCGTACTGCGAGGCGAATTTAGTCTTTTATCACTAGAACTTCTATAATCATTGCTTAAATTTTTCGTTTGATTATTATACACTCCGTGCTCACTAATGTCGTCAAATGCAGGTGGCGGAGTTGATGAGCATGATGGGGCTGAGCCTAGCGATATATAACAAAAAAATAGACACATGATGTGGAACGTCATGAATTACAAATGAATTTGTGTAGAAAAAATATAGTAGGAAAATTGAAATAGAGAAAAGAGAACAATAAAGCAGTAACAGATGAGCTGCATGAAGCGAGAGAGATAAGGCAATACAATAGTAGAAATTAAATTTAATTGACAGTGAGAGTGGCATTGCCAACGTGAATTCGTTCTCATCCTTTCCTCTCACTTTTTTGCACTCTACTATCCTTAATATACACAAACACTATGCTTAAAGCTACATACGAAAAAAAGCTTGATCAGTGAATAATGACTGCTAGAATGCCATTAAACAAGCAATTTTTAATCTTAATTTTAATGAAAACAGGTATAAATTTTAAACAAGTTCACCATCACGACTAAATTGATGATGATAAAAATAATTTGATGTTCTTAATGGAAGCAGCTTTTCGGAAGTTTTAAATGAACTTTCAATTCCTGAATCTGTTTCATTTGCTGATTGATTTGAAATTTTATTCAATACTTTACGATTAAGAGAATTATAATTTGCAATATGTGTTTGCACAATGCTACAATCAGATACTTTTCGACTAGTGCATACAACAGGTCTTTTATGATCCAAATTGTCTTTATTCGCAAATGACTCAACAAGTTTTTTGACACTTTTAAATTCAAATTCTCCATGAACTGAAAAATCATTCAAGTCGTTACACTTTGGCATTTCAACTGACTCGAGCCATTTTTTAACTTTCTGTTCTCCGCTCACTGCTTCCATATTCGTTAGTGTTTTTAAGTTATCGACATTCAGTGATTCTCGCTTATCATGCCTATTGCCAAAATAATAATAACATGAATGACCAAAGGATTTGAATTTACTTTTTGATCGTGGACTTCTTGGTGGTACTGGCGGCGGAACTGACTGTTTTACAATTGACGTTCGCTTTTTTAATGGTGGTAGTGACGCGCTTGAACTAACAGAATTAAGAGGAGGAGGCATTGACGTCGAGTCGGCGTAAACACTTTGGCTGACTTGTTGTTGCTGTGATGCATGTTTCTCAGCTGCAGTTGGTGGTGCAACAATTACAACCTTATTGTTACTATTATTATTATTATTATTATTATTGTTATTAGTGACGTTATTTGTTGTGGACGACGTCTGATTATTATTAATATTATTATTATTGTTTGAATTACTATTAATATTAGTGTTATTGCTCTTGTTAGCTTTATTGATTGCACGAATCAATTGCATGTTCACTGATCCAGATACTGCTTCGGATTTTCAGTATGATTACATTTATTAAATGACGTGACACGATGAAATCCAGAATTTATTTAGTAAATGGATGCAAAAGAAATGAGAAGAAACGAGAAACTTTGTTTTATAAAATGAACAACAAAATGTTTTATCATATTATTTTAAATTATTATATTTTCAATTTTGTGTATAAAATATATAAAAATAAAAATGTGTACGAGTGGTAAATTTGTAAAACGTAATGCACATAATTAAAAAATAAAACAAAAGCCACAAAAGAAAATACAGTAGAGTGAAAATCAAAATGGGCGTATGAGAGTTTTGAGTGTAAGAAAAAAAAGAAGAGGAAGGAAGAATATTAAAGCTAAAATTCTGAAACTTTATGTATAGATATTTTTGTTTCAATTTTACTAACCTGCTTTTGAAGAGCTACTATGAGGCTGATTATGTGAACTGCTTGCCGCTATGAATGTGCATTTTGTAAAAGAAAGAGCAGGAATGGGGTTGAGAGAAAAAATTATTACAAAGTTTAATTGAAAGCGTTGCTTGTGACTCTTTTTATGCATAAATGTGCTTCTATGGTATATACATAAAAATTAACTTACAGTAAAGTAAAACAGCATAAGAAAAAGTTTTTTCTCTCGTTTTTATGCTTAAATTGATTTTCATTCAAAAAAACTTTCTGAACACAAATTGATCCACCGAGAGAAATTTTAAATTTACTCTCACACTTCTCTACTTCTGTTTTTCTACAGATTCAAATCTTTAAGCTTTTTATATAACCTAAGAGAAAGACCTTAACGTAGTGTTCCTACAAACAGGCAAAATTTGAGAGGAAAAAACTTTTTCTTGCATTCATGCCGCATGAGACAAAAGGATGACTTTTGCATTTATTTAAAGATGCTAGTAAAATTAAATATAATATATGCTAAAAATAGGCAAACTTACCATGGCTATCAGCTTCAGATTCTGTTGATCTTTGATGTGCGACTTTTGATAAACTTTTTCGCTTCGACGGTGAGTGCTTAAGAGCTGGAAAAAAATATATGAACAAATATATATGATTAGTTGAGAAATTATTAGTATCTTGTTATATATTGTAAGTATGGATTTTTATTATTTCACATAAAACACATCTATAGGTGGTACAGAGACTAATATTTTACTCAATATAATTTAGCAAAAAAACGCTGGAAAAATTAAAAAATTTCTAGCGAATTTTTATCAAATTTTTAAGATTTAAAATTTTTTGCTGGAAATAGGAAATGTTTTGCTGGAAACTTTAAACAAATTTTCGCTGGGAATCTGAAACGAATTTTCGCTGGGAATTTGAAACAAATTTTCGCTGGATATTTCAAACAAAATTTGCTGGAATTTAAAAATAATTTTTCGCTGGCAACTTTACAATTTAAATATGAATGAAAGGAATTTTTTTTATTAGAAATTGTAAGATTACTTTTAGAAGAAGAGTTGTCAAACGATCAAACTTTAACATTGACAAACATTCGGTTTTTGATAAAAATTTAGCTTAATTTAACTTATTTAGAGCATGTCTTATTTTGGCTGTTGGTCACCGAGCCGACTGATAATCTGCAGATAAATCTGCGACAATCTGCAGATACGAGCAGATAAACTGCAGACAAATCATTGCAGTAATTTTGGATTATTTTTGAAAACTAAAATTAATAAAAGCATAAATGCTTGGTATTATCAATCGAGAGTTCTGTCCGTTAAGGTTTGAAAATTTTATTGTGTTTTGCACACCCCTTTTTAGTAATTCGAACATTTTCGAATTTTCAAAGCGACGTTTTCGAAAATCATTTTTGTGAAGAAAATTAATCTATCAACGTTTTTAAGCAAAATGCCAGGGTTGTTAAAATAGGTGAATCTACTAAGTAGATTTGACCTACTGTAGGTCAAATCTACCGGTAGAAGTAGGTAAAATCTACTAAAGTAGATTCTACTTTAACAACCCTGCAAAATACTAAAAATGAAGTCTGATTCATAAACAAAACAACATCTATTACTGCAAGAAATATTAATTTTCAATTAAACAATAAGAATAAATTTTTTTTCAAAATTACTTTTACCAAACTTTTGAAAATTCAAATGATTTCGAAGACTCGTAGTTGCATACCGCTAGACTTTCGGAATTCCCTAATGGTCCGATTGATAATACCAAGCTTAAATGGAGATAATTTGTTTATTAGTATATCATATTTTACTGTGGTTAAATCAACTACAGTAAACGACTTTAAGAAAAATTTTGTATGTAAGTGCATCTAAACGAATTTCGCGCACTGTATCTGTTTTTTTAAAATTTATGATAAGTTGAATATTATACCTTTTTAAAAAAAGTAAAAGACAACTCTAATGAGTTATCTTGGAATTTTTAATAAAAAAACTTCCTTTAGATTTAAATTATAAAGTTGCCAGCGAAAAATTATTTTTAAATTCCAGCAAATTTTGTTTGAAATATCCAGCGAAAATTTGTTTCAAATTCCCAGCGAAAATTCGTTTCAGATTCCCAGCGAAAATTTGTTTAAAGTTTCCAGCGAAACATTTCCTATTTCCAGCAAAAAATTTTAAATCTTAAAATTTGATAAAAATTCGATGGAAATTTTTTAATTTTTCCAGCGTTTTTTTACCAGCGTTTTTTTGCTAAATTCAGGTGGGTAATATTTTAATGATTTTATGCGACAAAAATTTAATAGAATATGATAGTCAAAGAGTATAGGATATAAGAAGAAAAAATTAGTACCTAACAGTCTTACATTTAGTCATCTACATTAAACAATAATATTTTTGCATTTAATGAAGATTTCTCACCTTGAACGTTCAATGTATTTTTTTATTCTTCAACACAAAATTTGCAATCATAACGGGAAATGTTCAATCAATACACAAATATAAATAAGCATAATTCAAATAAATAACATTTTGTTCTAAACAAAAATCAATGAGAATGTACGGAGTGTAGTATCAATAAATTTGGCCAAAAAATGTGATAATGAGCATTAAAATTACGTTTATTATCGTGCAGTAATAACTACTGAATCGTAAAATAATAATTAGACAAATCCATTAACTTCATCATCAGTTTGAGAAAATGATATAACTTCAAAATTCAATAAAAAGATAAAAAATTCATATGAATAAATTTTTTTTCGACAAATGAATGAGGTAAAAGCAAGAGGAGAGGAGTTCCATATTAAATTTGTGAAAGTGCATTATGTCAATAATAAATAATGATGTTGAAATAAAAATTTATTTTTTAACATGTGCTTTGCATTTAAACTACCGACTAAATCATGCAAAATGAAAACAAAACACTAAATTTTTCATTTTCTTCTGCTATTAATTATTAAAATTTTTACAATGTCGAACATCTTAGACTGTTTTCATTTTTATAAAAAATAATTTTGTAATGAAAAATTTACATGCATATAACAACTTTATGGACATAACAATCTCCGTAAGATTTGATATATTTTCAAGTAAAATTATGAAAGTAAATAATTTAGGACAAAAAAACAGAAGTGTACATCGTGCAAGTTTAAATATAATCAAATTCATCTGTTTGTAATGAGAAATTAAATTTTTGGTAAAAATAATAAACAAAAATTTATAATTGGAAAAATGTATGAAAAGTTTCCAGAACTTTACCTATATAGCTAGTCACCAAAGTACGAAATTTACGGTGTTGCCCTTTGATTTCGGGAAGATCCACTAAACAATTTTTTTTTCAATAGTTAACAATGAGCAATGAAATAATGACACATGTTTCATTCATGTTTCATATATCAATTTTTCATTCGTATGTATATATATAGAGAAAGAGAGAAAGAAAAAGAATTCCGGGGGTATAAATGGGAAGAAAAAAGAGAAAAGAAATGATTTCATCAAAAGATGGTTTTTGTGCCTAGGATGTTGTTTGTTTTGTAAAAAATATACAATAAAATTATGAAATTAAAGAAATTTAAATATGAAGATAGTACTTTTAAAAATAATAAGAAAATATTGATTACTAAGTGTTATAAAATTTCTGCACAAATGTTATAAATAAATATCACTAAATATAATTAAATTTGGTTTTTGTGTGTACATTGTAATCCGAAGACTGAAATTTTTATTTGATCATTATTAGCTATAATAATTATCAAGTGAAGTCAACTGACTTAGCAGCAAAAAAGAATATTTTTTTAAAGTATTTGCTTCAATATATCAAAGAATGAATACACATGAAACTACTATAATCATCTCTTACTCTAAATTACTTATTTTTGTGTTTTTATGTATTTATGTTTTGATAATGTGTGTATAAAATATAATTTTTAGGAAATTATCAAATTACAAGTTGAAATTAGTAAAAAACCTAAAGGTATTTGTTAGTTTAATAGAATAATTTTTCAACAGTAATGTGAACGTAACAAATTTTATACGAGATTTAGACTTAAGAAGAATAAAAATAATATTCAACGTCATTTTTTAAAAAAATAAAGAACAATAAAAAAATGTATAGGGTCATTTATGAATATAAAATTTTTTGTTCTTCTGATGATAAAAATCATATTTTTTAAAAAAAAAAATAAAAAGTTTTTAAAAGAAATCAGAATGAAGGAGTTTTATTTATAAACTTGTATCATAGAAAAAAATTAAGCGTGAAAATCTCTTTTGCAAAATCATAAATAGTATCCAACTTACAAAGTGAATTATATAAAAGAGAATCAGTATGTATAAAATTTTTAGGGGAAAAATTTTTAAACTTTTTTTAAAATAGAGAAATAAAAAAAGAGATAGAGTATTCATATAATATTTAAGATTATTAATATAGATATATCACAACAATGAACCATTAAGACTTTCCACAAATATTAAAATGTTTCAAATAATTAAGAAATCATAAACGTTGAATCATATACATACAAATGGTTATAGACGACGACCAGTTAAAATAAAAGTAATTAGAATACTAACAAAAATTATATTCTTTATAAAGGAGGGGAAAAACCAAGGTAGGGACAGTTTCAAAAAAATTTTTTTATTTTTCAAGCTCGCCTACTGACATTAAAAAAAGTTACTACACCAAATTGTACTAGAAAGCTTTCGAAAGCTTTTATAAAAAAATTTTATTGAGTTTTCCTGTTGATTTCCTAGGTATTTCGCAACGAAACTTTTATTTTTGTGCTTAATATTTGGAAATCTATCAGAACCAAACAAATTTTAATGAAAATTCATTTTATTTAAGAATTTTATAAAAGCTTTTTAGTAAAAGTTGGTGTAGTAACTTTTTTTAATGTCAGTAGGCGAGCTTGAAAAATAAAAATTTTTTTTGGAACTGTCTCTACCTTGGGAAAAACTAAAAATATTTTACGCTTTTAAAATAGAAAATAGTCAGCAATCTACCATTTTCAATCACAATAATCTTAAAACTAATTTCTGATTTCTTTTTTTGTTTAATTTGCTTTCTTAAGGTTATGTGCACATATTTATTTTTTTTAACAATTTTCAATTGTCTATCTTTTTCATAATGTGATATAAAAGTATGTCACACGCAACCTTAATAAAAGAAATTTTGCAATGAACTAATTAAAATGAGGAAAACATTTTACTGCATTTTACATTGGTTCAAATAAACGTAAAAATATAAAAAAAAGTAATAATTCGTTGCCTAAAATTTTCAACGATAAAACCAATTATGGATTTTTTTAACCAAATCAAAAATAAACAAACAAAACATCATAAATGACCCATTGATTTCATTGTTGTTGATAAAGTAAACTTACGCGATGGAATTTTCCGAAATACAGTCTTGGCCATGAAATCTTGAAAACGTTGAGCATAAAAAGATGGACGATGCACCGAAACAGTATCCTTAAAGAGAACAAAAAAAAATTGAAATAATAGATTTCATAATGAAATATTTAAAAAGATTACAACTTACACCATCATGAATGATGCTCTTGAATGTATGTTCTAATTTCTTTTTTAAACGATACGATTGTAAAATATCAATAATACCAATGAACAGAAGCAATCTTTCTCCTTTATCATTTCGTGCTGGAATGCCTCCGGGACTGAAATGTTATGAAATAATTAAGCTATTGTAATTATGTAACTAAATTATATAAAAATGCTTACGGAACGTCCTCTTCTTCGTCAATTGGTTCGCTTTCAGCTTGAATGCTTTCCATAGCGGTGGAATGGGCAACTAATCTTTGGCGATTAATCGATCTGTGAAATGCACTAGAGGAATAAGCAGGTACTCAGGAAAATTAATGAAAAAAGCAAATGAAATTTATGTCACATCAAATTACACTTACCTTGTACGATTTAATGCAGATCCTGCTCGATCTTCATGCATCGCCTGATCTGCTTCAGGAGCGTCTTCCATATCAGAATCATCACCTCGTGAATCTTTGCGAGGATTTTTTGTTTTTTCTTCTTGTTTCTCTTTTTGAGCTTGATCCATATTATGTACGCCAACGAGTAACGAATAATCCATAATTTTAAAAGATTCTAATACACGACAATCCCTTTGAATTGTCTTTATCAATGCAGCATACGTGTCAGCTTCCAAACTTATGCCATTTGGATGATGCTCCATAAAATCTAAATCCTTATAAGTGGGAGATTTTTTTTGACGTTCAGATTTATTCGCTTTTCGCTTGTAAGTTGATCCTTTTAAATCATATTTCAAATGCAGCTTTATTGACGACGGTAACAAATTATTCATTGCAACAAGACGGACATTTTTACTGTTGCATTGATAACAATATAAACCGAAGAATTTTGGTAAAAGCGTACGTGGATTTTGATTAAGATTCATATAATATCCTGGAAGTAGTTTCTGCAAAAATTCTCCTTCTTTATGCTGAACTGTTTTGATTATGAACTCATCGTCGTCAGTGAGATAAAAGATGGAACCCGATGCACCTGGATTTGAGAGCTCACGAAGTGGTGCTGAACACATAGACATCTAAAAAATATCATAGCATCAAAACGAGTTTATCACATTATAATATGTTAAATTTAATACCATAAAATCGTCTGGTTGTATTCCAAATAAATCTCGAAAATATCGGAAGGCGATAGGAGCATAAATTTTGAATCTAAATTCACTATAGTGATGAGCGGGTGTCATGCTTGATCCTTCAGGCGGAAATGAAATTGTTTCCATTTCCCAGAAGTCCATCATAAGCAAATCACGTTTCGGTTTCGAGGCCAAACTTCCAACCTGTTGTTGTAGCATGCATGAAAGGAGAAAAAGGAGAAAAAAATTGTCGGTAAAAAACGAAGAAGAGGAAATAGAGAACGAGAAAAAAATTGAAAAATCAATAACGTGTTTTATCGATCTATAAAACATTCATGATGAAGTAAGTGTTGAATGAATGTGAAGGTCATAGACGATTGCAATTACTCACCGTGTGTTGTATGCCTAATTGAATTGAGCCCATAATAGTGCTAGTTTGAATCTTTTTATAAGTGATCTCGCCATCCTCACCAACCCTTCGATGACCAATTTTCTTTTCTTTGTCAGATTTTGCTGTTCTAGCAGCCATAGAGCTGTTGACACCACTTCCTCTTGTACCATCTGATAAAGTCTATACAAAACAAAAAAATTCTTTTAATATAAATAAATGAGATTTATTAATATTTTTACCTCATTTATGGCACTCCTATCACCAGTTCTTGCTATAAATTTAAGAAAAAATTACTTTTTAATTTTTTAATCATTAACACAATATCATGAGGAGAAATATCTACAATAATGAGAATTAGACATCAAAAAATTGAATCCTTATCATAAAATTTTATTCACATATTAAAGTTTACTCTTATCATCATCATTCAGTTCTCATTTAGCACAATTAAAATTTTCTAAATCTTTGCTCTATTGGGCTTCAAGCGTTTTAAAACTAATGTGAATAATTGAAACTTTTTCAATATTTGATTGTTTGGATAACAAAATTGACTATTAATTAAAAATAGATCATGGAAAAATAATTTTACAAGCACTACAATTTGTGCATATGTGTGTGCTCTCTCTCTTTTTCTCAAAATCACTTTAAATCCATTCATTCCATACATAATTTTTTGTGTATACACTTAGCGAATGCGTAAAAATTTTCATCATCTCATCTTTTTTGTAGCTGCTGCTGCTACTATTTGCAATATGAGAAAGAGAGTTGAAGATATTTTGTATAAAAATTCATTTTAACAAGAGTCGAGGGATTTAATACAATTTTTCAATTGAGATTTTTACTTTTGCAAAAGTGTAATAGCTGAATGTAATTTTTAAAAATTAAAAATGTAAATAATAGGAATTTCAAGAAAAGAAAATACATTATACATATGTATAATAAATTTCGCTATTTGTTGTTGCTTCCTCATAATGATGTCTGATTCACAACTTTTCAATTTTTCTCTCGCTCATATTTGTCTTTGTATCTATTTGAGAAGTGCCCTTTGAGCTTTGAACGCGCTATTTACCACTTTCCGATGTTGTTTCGGACTCTTTTGTTGTTCCAGTTTGTTCTGAGGCTTTTGAAGTTGAAACATCGTCGTGAGGCTGAATCTTTTCAATTTTATCAATTTTTTCTACAGTAGCCATTTGTGTATTTTTACGTCAAATTCTTAATTTTAGTCGCGAACTTGTATTTTCGCGATTAGATAATAGATAGTCTATTAACTTTATGCAACATTAAAAAGGAAAACATCACCACAGTGTCTAAATAACTTTGTTTTTCAAATTTCTCTCCTCCATCAATTTTACTTTTAAGAATCGAAAAAAATACAGTTTTCTCTCGAAAATAATAGCCAATTTTTAAATATTAAAAAATCGTTATTCAAAATATAATTATTTTTTATTTAAAGCATGCAACATGTGAAGATTTTGAAAATATTATTTTCATATAAAGTGAAACTAAAAGAAATTATTTAAAAATGATCAGATGATTGCATGTTTGCACTCCTCAATGTAGATGATCTTGCTCTAAACATATCAAATCGTTTTATTCTGCACTGTTCATTCATCTTTTGAAAAAAAGAAGTTTCACCATGAAAGATACCGTGAAAGTTTTATGTAAACTTACCTGATTTTTGAATTCTGCTAATTGAATTGAAATATTTTTTACAAGTATTTGAGTGTCTTCTATTAAACGTTTTGACTGTTGAACATCAAAATTATTGAATTTCTCTCCATTGAAATCATCTTCTCTGTTAAGTGATGAGGTTCTTTGTTTTGGAAACCAACTAAGATTTCTCGCTTTTATCATTTTACTGACATAACTTTCTGGTCCAGTAAATTCCGTAGAATCTTTTAATTTAAGATGTATGAGAAAATTGAAATAATGAAACATGCTATGTTCGTTCTTAATGTGATTTTCGAAGCTAACAGTTTTGTTACAAAAAACTGATCGATGAAGTCCACAGATAAAACAAGTATTTTTCAAAATTTCTTCTTTTTGTTGTTTTTCAGTTCTCAAATCTGCAAAAGTGTCAATTATCACACCAAATATAAGATTCAATACGATAATTATAATAATGAAGAAAAAGAGTAAATCATAGAGGACACGCATTAAATATGATGATTCTGATAGCATAGGAATACGAAGAAAATCGCCTATACCTCCTCCATTTCGCAAACCATAGTTTAAAGTAGTAATAATACAAATAAATAATGAATCGCATACTCTCTCAGTCTCGTTTTCAACAGCTGATAAAAGAAAATCGTTTTTGAAAAAAACAAATCCAATGATTGAAAATAGATATATAAGGATTAGCATGATAATGCTTGTGAAAATTATTGACCGTCCATTTCTAGTGACTGATTGTACCACATTGAGTAACGTTTCTTCACGATAAACGATTTCAAGTAGCTGTAAAATACACATAATGTTTCTATTTTTTTAGTTTTTGCATGCATAAAACACTTACAAGAATCGACAGGAGTAAAGGATTCCAAAAGGTCCCAGTAACAACAATTACTAAAAAAAGCAGTTGAAATTGAAGTTTATAATTTTGCGTTGATGCTTTCAGACCATTATAGAATAAAATACTGATGACTTCTAATCCTTTCATAGCAATAGTTAGCATACCCAATATTTCAATCGTGCTTTTTAAGCTGCTACCAAATAGAATCGAAATAAGAGTGAAAGCAATTGCTAGATTAAGTTCAGACTTTGAACGAAAACATATTGGTATGATTCCGAAAAGCATTGTAAAACTAACACTTTCCTTCCAATAGACCGTAGAACGTTTACAATCGAAGGGATAGAACAATGCTATTAATAAATTCATCATTGCAACCATCATAAAAGCAATCGACGAATAGATGCCCTTGTTTTTAGATATTTTAAGTAATATACTGCACTTTGATAATCCTTTTTCCCAAATGAGTTTCTCAAAAAGCTTTTCACTTTTGTTGAAAAAATCAGAAACCTTTGAACCTTGATCGTCTCTTTTACAAGATTTAAGTAATTTCATCTTTTCACTCCGCTTCAAACGGTGGCAAATTTCAGGTACCGGAAATACAATTTCTTCAAGATTCCCATTTGCTTTGACTATTTCAATTTGTGAAGTATTTTTCTCATAATAATGAATTGCACTCTTCTGCTTGGAATTATAATTTTTAAATTCAAACAATTTCAATTTATAAGATGAATTGTGTTTTGCTAATTGACAGCAAAGAATATAAAAATCATGAGCTACTTCTCTAGAACCTTCTTCTTTTGAGTGATAGCCATATGATATTTTTGCTAAAAGCTTTTTGAATATCTCCTCATCGATAATATCACTAAGAAAGTCAAAAGTCTCACGTGATTCTTTCAATGCAAAAAGGAATTTAAGAGAATTTGTAAAGACATTTTGTTCCCATTTTGTACTAACAAGTAATGCAATAATATGATTAAAAATATGTGATTCATGATTGATTATTGTGGCTTGATTTTCAATGCATGGTCCTTGACAAAATTCTACTAAAACTTCCATTGCGATGAAGAACAGAGCATCGTATTCATTTTCATAAGGAAATGATTCTGTAATATATTTTTCATGAAAAATTTATAAAAATAATTGTAATTATAACCTACCACCACATATGCTTTCAAGTAATGATAATATCTCAGCAACTAAATTGAAATTTACTTTGTTCTTTTGATCTCTCACATAGTTTTGTGCCTCAATATTATGATTCTCACATAATAATTGGAGAAACTTTAAAATGTTTTTAGCTACAACTGTGCTAATTGTTTCTTTATATGAATGTTGCTTGTTATAAAACAACTTCCAATCATTTTCGTACACAGAGTGAACTGTTGACTCTTCAGTACTTGAATTTTTGATGAAACTATGATGACTAGAAGTGAGTAGTGAATCAACAAAATTTTTGCTACCCATTTTATCAGATTTGATTTCCCATTTACATTCTTCGATCTTCTGAACAAATAGTTTGAAAAAATCCATCGATGAATCTAAAATCATGATATTTTTTAATATCATCTCTTGTGATTTTTGGCAGCCTTTTCTCAATAATTCTTGACCAAATTCTAGAGCTTCAATTAAGAAAATATGACTCAAGTCTGATGAATTTGCAATCATTTTTACGATAAGTTCGGCTGCATGCTTATTCAATAAAAAGTTTTGTATATTCAATAAATGAATAGAGTCACATGTACAATTATACTCTCTTGGATTGAAATATTTCAAATCTTTAAAGTATGGCGTATCTTTTATTTCGTCATCTTCAGAGTATTTTAGCAAATCTTTCAATGTATTCAATAAACGCAATGAAAGGTATTTCTCGTTTTGTTCAACTAGATAAGCAACATGCTTGATTCCATGACCAATCACGTCAATCGATTGGTTTGTTTTTTCGTCAGCGCTATTTTTTTCAAATAAATATATTGCCATGAGATAGTTTTCAGCATTGATCCTTTCTTCTCTTTTTTCACATATCATATTTTGAATTTTACAAATCTTTTCTGAAATATTTTCTTGTGTGATTTCAATTTTGCAAAATGCATTTTCAAGTTCAGATAGCTGGTTGAAATATCGATATATTAAGAGAAATGATTCAGACACAACTTTAGACGATTTAGAATTTGTCAATCGCAAAAGAGTGTTGAGGATTTTGGAACCATTTTTTCCATCTATATTTAAAATTTTGGGAGCTTTGATACAAAATATTTTTTCAGCTTTCTTCATAAGTTCTTCTATTTTTAATTTTTCACCATTTTTTCGAATTTCAACATCTAATGATTTCATTGTAAATCTTAAACGATGATTTGTGAAGAAATCAAAGAAAGCATGAAAAATTTCAAGAAGCTTCAGTTTGAGTTGGAAGAATTTGGATTCAATCAAATCATTGAGAATATCCAAAAATATAGGGAAAATATTTATTAAATCTTTTGACTCATAAAATCCAAACATCATTGACTTATGAAAAAGATTGATAACTTCAAGTGTGAATTTTGTTTCCATCTGTAAAAAAATACTATAAAATTAAATAAAATATAATAAAAATACTAAATTATATTTACCAAACGATTATCTTTCATAAGACGTTCCAAGTAAATTTCAATAAACTGTATAATTTTTATATGATCTTTGGACATCAAGTTTGAGTCTATTGTTGTATCAATAAGAGAATTATTCCATGTTGATTGATTCAAAACACTATTATTATTTTCGAACCATTCACGATCGATGTATAAATTGACAAATAATTTGCAAAATGATGCTCGCAATTCATCTGGTAAATTATCGTGTAATACCAAATAGACTAATAAGTTAAGATTATATTTTCTACTAAGAACATTTACAGCATCCTCATATCGACCAAGACAAATGTGTGAAAAAAAATCAATTTGATGTTGCAAATAGTTGAGTAAAAGTACATCATTTTTTTGTTCTTCTTGCCAGCCCTTTAACAAATTTTCCAACGATTTCTGTAAAAATGTAAAAAATGTTTTATTACTTCCTAATTTAATATTAAATACCATTGTCAATACCTTTTGTATTAAAATTTTTGAATCATTGATATGATTATTCTCTTTGAGCTTAATTACTTCAACTGACAAAAGCACACTGCTTTTAAAAGGTAAGCATTTGAAAATCATTTTTTGAGTGCTAGAGATAGCCTTATTATTGCATGAACAAAGAGCACTGAGATAATCGAAATATTTTCCATCTAAATTATCCTTGTTCATTTTAAGAAGCGTGAAGAAAGTGTCAACCTCTTTTTGTGAAACAAATTTTTCAAGAAGCTTCTGATTGCTATTCAATAATGCTGTTATTGTGTCTTCTGCCAATATATCCCATCCTATATGTTGCTGCATCAAATTGAAGTAATCACAAGCAATGTACTCTTGATTTTTTCTGTAATTTTTTTGACTCAATTTGACTATACGATAACAGAGTCTTAGAATCGTTCTATTGGAGTCGCGACAATTCACATCACATAATAAATCTGCAGCACTCCCAATTATACAAAACAATTGTGATAGTATTCCTGATTCTCGAAACAATTTTTGCCTTTTTCTGTTTGGAGTGTCTATAGTCATATTTAATGAATCATTTGAATTGATATTTTCATCTATATCTGCTATGAATGAAATCAAATTGTTGAGTATGTACTCGAGAGAATTTCTTTCTTTGTCTTTGAATTGACCATCGACAAGTAGATTCATTGATACTTGTGATAGCAAATCATAAGCTTCATTTGTAAAATCGAAATCGCGAACTTCATCTATATTAACAGACATTATAGCGAAAGCTTCTTTGTCGTCTGTCATGTTCAGACATTTCACTTCATTGCAGTATGGTGGACTATTATTATGATCAAGTGGTGTATTTGAAGAATGAATCCATAATTTTGTTTCCGTATTTCTCAATAAAACATAGCTCTTGTGTGGAATAAATGTGTCTATGTCTGCAACTAAAGTTGGAGAGTGCAAATCAAAAATTGAAAATATATCACATGGATCTGGTGTTGTACTAATACTATAAAAGAAATGGTAAAATAGCATACTATTATAAATAAAATGTTCACAAAAACTGCTAATTACCTTTTTAAATTTGTATTTATATCGATTATTGGATTTACAGTTAAGTATCGGTTAGTATACAAATGCTTGAATTTATAGATAGAGTTCCATTTACCAATGGAACCACTTATTTGATCATAAACATTTACAACTTCGACTTCCCATAATGCTTTAGAACTTTTTGCAGTCGTTGGTGGTATGCGGCGAGAATTTCTCAAAAAAACTCTATTTTGACCATTTACTTCATCATAAGTTAAAAAGCTCTGATGCTCAATATGATACAGACGTATAATATCTCCACTTTTTAGAAATCCTTTTTGATTTTCTTCGTGACTGAGATAGAGAGATATTTTCCAGCATATATTTGAGTTTGAAACATTTACTGTTGACAGTTTTTTTGTTTCAGGTATTTCACTTGGGCATAAATTCATTTGATTGAAAGCAGCATGTTTTAGAATTATACTATCACCGACAATTACTTTTTCTCCAATGGATCGCAATTTATAAAATGGCATAATATAAAACCACGAATTTCTATCTCCATGAGTACTGAAACAAGCTTCAATCGTATCCTCTTCATTATTAAAACACACTGTTAAAAATTTATCAGTTTTGATATATAAAAGCCGAATAAGCGATCCATAATTTATTGCATTATTTCCCAGTTGTGAAATGGAATTTTTATCTTCGATATCATATGACGTTGAAAATGATTTTTTTATCGGACATATCTTAAATAAACATTCACGAAACTTTGAATGAATTTCATTTTCTGATATATGAATTACAGCAACTGTATCATTTAATAAACTAAATAATGGACATTTTTTAAAATTCTAAATTTTAACATTTTAATTGAATTACATACCTTGCACTTGTAAGAAAACTTTGCTGTGAATATATAGATACAATATCACCATAATTAAGATTTGCTTTTATATCTGATTCCATTAAAATTTTTTAAATTAATTTTTAACCTTAACAAAAACTACATTAACAAACAACACAACTTAATAAAAAAGAAATTTATGATTTTTTTGTGTCATTCAAAAAATGATCGTGCTTATGATAAAATTTATTGATAGTTATATAGAAATATATTTAATACTACATTGTAGGATGATAAGAACCAGATACGTGTGTAGCTGCATCACCACCTCCCATTTCTTTTAGAATTAAAATTTCTTCACGTAATTTATCATTTTTCTCAAGCAATTCTTTGCAACTTAATTGATACTCAATTAATTCTGCTTTTTGTTTCTCTTTCTGTATATCTAACTTTTCGCATAAATTACGTTGTGCTTCCAATTCAACATGCAATTTCATATTTTCACTTCGAATAAGCTCAATTTCAGTTGAAATATCGATTAGTTGCTTCTCTAAAGTTTCTATATCAACTTCTTTTGTATGTAATTGTTCATTGAGAATTTTTATTTGCTGCTCATATTCACAAATTATGCGTTTTGATTCACTGGACTCTTGATCTAAATTTTTAAATTGACATTCGAGATCTTTGTATTGACACAATGTTTGTTTCCTATCGTTATCTTTCATTGCAATAAGTCCATCGATCCTTTCAATTTCATGTATATATGATTGCAGTTTACTTCTTATGACTTCTGATTCTTTTTGTGAATCGTTTAAACATTTTTTAGTTGCATTTAATTCTGCTGTTATAGTTGCCAATTCATCAGACATTCGCCCATTCTCATGAATAGCATTAGTTAAGTGATGTTTTGTTGTCTCAAGTTGTTTGCACAAACATTGATTTTCACTACGAGTATCACATAAAATTGATTCTAGTCTCTTTATTTCGCAGTTTAAATCGCTAAAATAAAAAATTTCATATAGATATATAAATTTAGATGCAATATTAATGGTTATAAATTACTTACTCAATTTTTATTCTCATCGTTCTATTTGATTCTTTAAGACACATAGCAGACTCCATTTTTGATTCAACTGAATGTAGTTTTTCATTTCTTTTGTCAAGAGTCATAGCATAAAATTCCTTTTCTCGTTCTAATGTAGACTTATCATTCTTTAACTTACTTATTTCAGTCGTGTGTTTTTCTATTTGTTCTTTCAAACAGTCAATCGATTTATTCAAACAGCATATTTGAGATTCGCGTTCACTAAGCTCGCATTTTGTGAATTCTAATTGATTTTGAACGTTCATAAGAACGTTTTCTGTTTGTTGACTTAACATTTTTATTTGATTGTATGTAGTGTTTAACTTTTTGTAGTCTTCGTCAGAATTCCTCAACTTTATTTGTAGCTCACAATTTTCTTCTCTTAATTGTTTAATTGTATTAAATGCGGGATTTTTAGATTCTTGGAGATCCTTTATTTCTAATTTTAATTTTGTTATATTCTCTTCTAATTTTATGATTCGCTTTGTATCATTGATTTTTGATTCTTGTAAAACTTTTATTTTATCATTAAGTGAATCGTTTTCCATTTTTAGTTCTTGCGCTCTTCCTAATGCACAATCACGTTCACATTCTGTTCTGCGAAGGCTATTAGTAACTGTCAATGCACCAGCATGTTTATGCGTCATTTTGTTACTTTTTAGATCACAAATTTCGTCACGTAGTCGACATATTTCAGCTTCTTTTTCTTTCAATTGATTATAAACTTGATGGACATTACAGCTTTCTTCCCGATGTTTATTCTGATGACCATCATCAAGCATTATTAATTTATTTTGCAGAATGTCACGTTCTTTTATTAACTCTGTAACAAGTTCCGAATTTTTGCTAGATGACTGCTGTTCTTGCTGATTTAATTTATTTTTAAGGTACTCAATTTCGAATAGATGTTTTTGTTCTTGTTTAGTTTTCTCTTTTAATGTACGTTTTAGGTCTTTTAATTCTAGAGGGATTGAACTGCCATTTTTGCTAAGATTTTCCTTTAATTCTTCTATACAAATTTTTTGATTTTTAATTCTCAAATTTGCTTCACGTTCAACATACAGAGCTGCGTCGCTTATTTCTTTCAATTGCGATTCCAAAAATTTAATTTTTTCTTTTTGGTGCTTCCATTTTTGAAAAAGTTTTTCGTGTCGATCATCGTATTCAGACAATTTTGCAATCAATTCAATTTTCTCGCGTTGTAAAACACTAATATCTTCTGTAATTTTTGAGACATCTTTATAGCAACAATCTTTAGCTAAAGCATTGACAGGTCGTCCTCCAATAAATAAGCAACTCAATCTTTGTATTTCTCGTTCCTTTTCTGCTTCTTGTTTTCGTAAAACTTCAATCAAGTCTTCAGCGTGCTTTAATTCATTTTTCAATTTTTCAATTTCTTTTGTTGTACTGCTTCCTTTTCTGATGTTGGCATTGATTGAAGAAGTGCATCCACAAGGTTTATCTTTAGCATCACCGGAAACATCGGGAAACTGTGCATTCGCGCGAACCGTTGAAATAAATGGTTTTATAGATTTTTTCCCTTTCTGTACGAGTAAAGACTGATTGGTTTGATAAATTAATTGATTGAGTTCTGAACACTTCTCTTCAAGAGCTTTTTTATCTAGCGACAAATTTCGGAGTTTTCTTTTTAGATCTATAAAAAGAAATTTAAAGAATGAAGACATTTATTTAAAAAAATCACTATACGAAAAACTTACCAGCATTTTCAATTTGTATTGATTTGTCCTTATTCAAAAGTTCTAACTTTAATCGATTGACTTCTTGTAGTAATTTTGAATTATCGCATTTATAAACCTATGTATAATACAATAAATATATAAATAAATATAAAATTTTTAAATTCACCTCGTTTCCAAGTTCCCATGCTTTTCTTTCTTCGAGTAATCGTTGCAATTCATCTTTATTGCTCTTAAGACTTTCTGTGGTTTGAATTAGGTCATCAAGAATTTCGCTTACTAAAGGAATTGCAGAAATTGGTAGTTGATGTGATGAGTAACCTAATATATCAAGTTTTTGTCTTAAATAATCATGTTTAATGTTAAAGTCCATAACGAAACACAATCTGATTCTAAAAAACTTAACAAACAGGCAGTAGTTTACTAAATTTTAATTAAAACAAAACTTTGTTTATGTCACAAAAAAAATAACTGAAATTTTTTTTCACAAAATGCCTAAAAATAAATTAATGCCCAAAACAACCCCCTTCACAAAAAGTTCACCCTAAAAGAATCCTTTTTAAAAAAATCATAACCAAAAACACTCCGTTCTCTGATTTTTTTATCAATTTTTAATTTTGTAATTAAAAACTAAGCTATTATTAGTTGCCACAAGTAAGCTCTACATACAATTATTTGTTTATTATTTAAGTGGAGAGAGAATTAACAATATTTTATTACAGAAATTGAAATTTAAAATATTTGCAAAATGGGTAAAATTATGAAGGCAGGAAAGGTGAGATATAAAAATGTTTAGTAAAAAAGAATTTAACATTATTTAAAAACAATTAGGTTGTTATCGTCCTTGGTGGCCGTTTTGCTGGACGAAAAGCTGTTATCTTGAAATCTCTAGACGATGGAACAACTGAGAAACCATTTGCGCAAGCTCTTGTAGCTGGAATAGCGCGTTATCCAAGACGTGTTGTTCGTAGAATGAAAAAAGACCGAATTAAAAAAAATATTCGCATTAAACCATTTATCAAATGTATCAATTACAATCATTTGATGCCAACACGTTATAGCGTCTCTGACATAACACTTGATCAAAAATATGGCTTGAAGGACCTTCGTGATCCAGTTAAGCGTAAAAAAGCTGCGTTTCAAGTACGTATGAAACTCGAAGATCGCTATAAACAAGGCAAGAATAAATGGTTCTTTCAAAAGTTGCGCTTCTAAGCTAATATACAACAAATCATATACAAATTCACCTAGTCACTACAACATAAATTATTGTACTGATCTCATTAAATGAATATTTTGCAATAAATCAAGTTTCTTTAAAAGACAACAAATCTAACGTATTTTTTTACCCATAATTTCAAATAAATTTGGAATTGTTCAGAAATTAGTTTTAGGCTAAAACATGGAAAAAAATAATTGTTTAAATATTTCCGAATTTAAAGAAACTGACTTTAAAACATTAATGAAAACATTACACGATATAAAATTACTACACGAACAATATCCAGAATTACTAATTGAAGCAAAATTAAACTACAGTAATATCAAAATTACAAATGAGATTGGTTTTTTAAAAGAAGCTGTTTTAGAAGTGGAAAATAAAGACAATGGATGGAAAATAAAAAAACACAACTTGCCAGAAATCACTACAGTTAATAACTTAAAAGATGGATTTTCATTGAAGAGTATTGTAGAAAATTTTTTAATACTTAGCAATAATTTATATTCATTCTTCCGAGTCATTGATTGTTTACAAAATTCTTGCAAGATTCTGGCCCCCGAACCTGACAAAAGAGACGTGAATACATGGCGTTTAATTAAATATGACAAATACATATCTATTAAAGTTTTCTTCAAAAATCCATTTAATACTAACGATATTGATGTAACATTCTATGGGAAGGAACATTTAGTTAAACCATTAATCAACACATACAATAGCAGTCAACAAGAGTCAAAAAATATGGAAATTGATTCAATAGCAGAAGAAGATGGTGATTTTCAAGAAGTTTACCGCGATATTTGCAATAAACTTGATGTTTTTGACTTTCCATCAGTCGAAAATATGGATAATAATGAAGAAAATGAATGCGCTATTTGTCTTTGTTATGAAAATGAGCTTAATCAATTGCCTTTTGTGTGCTGTGATAATCCAAAGTGTGAATGTCTTTTTCACGTAATGTGCCTCAACAAACATCTAAATATCAAGAATACAACTGTTCTTACTACTCGTTTGGCTGAATGCCCATTTTGTAAACAAAAAATTTCATCAAATTTTCTTAATATTCTGCAGAATGTAAATTTATTTAATTAAAATTTAAATTAAAAATCTGCTACATCCTCTAAAAATCTTTCTTTGAAGAAATTATGTCGCTTGAATTTTTTTACAGGAACTTCCGTTTTGAAGAACGCAGTCATTTTTTTGCTGGCTAATTTTACTTTCTTCTCAACACCTTCCTCTTCTTCCTCAAACTCGACTGCAATTGCATTGTTCTCTTCTAATTGATTTGAAGCAGTTGACCAGCTAAATCTAACTATGCGTGAATAGCCAAACAGAGTGTCGAAATTTTTGAGAAACCTTAAAGCAAATAAAATACATGTACTCATAATTTATATATATATATATGTATATATTAAAAACCTTTTTGTTATAGGATCTCCTGGATATCCTGAACCAAATCCGTCTTCGGGTACTTCTATGTTCTCTCTGAATTCCCATACTTTAAGCGCATGATCACGTGAGACTTTAGCACATATTGAAGCAAGAGATACAATAGGATAAGTGGAATCAGCTTTTTTAGCAACCGTAATTTTACATGATGGAAAAATAGCTTTCAATTTAGCTTGATACTTCTCGGGAGGACCTACTGTATCGACATAAATTTCTGCAACGTTCACACCATTTTCAATTGCCGATTTAATTAATGAAATTGCTGAATCCATTGAGACTTCATTTAAGCTTCTTTTTGTTCTTCTCAACATACTGGTACTGATCTCATTTGGAGAAATAACATTTACAGCCCAACCTATGGATTCTGTAGAATATTCTATTTGATTAGCATTGACAAAGATATCATCTCTTTGTTGTTCATTAAGCTGCTTGCTATCAGCACAGCCAAGATCTTTAAGAACACATTCTTTAGATTTTACACAGAATGCAATTCCATATACCATAGGTCCCAAAACAGGTCCTCTCCCGGCTTCATCAACTATATGAGATTTAAAATAAGTTTACAATATAATACTCAATAATAATAGAAAAAAAATTACCTCCCAAAATACATTTTTCTGTTTTACAAATATCTGGAATTGATGAAAAATACACAAAACTCTTTGAATTATCTTGCTTTTTAATGTAACTTTTAAGTGTTTCTAAACATTTTATACTGTCGGATGAATCCATTAAGATTTAAAATATAATGATCACAAAAAAGAAAGTCGAAATGAATTTGGCGCAATAATTTTTAATGCCTAAAAAAATTTCAAAAATATTTACTAACGAATAAATTATTTTCAGAAGCAAAAACATATAAGAAATATGTGGTTACGTTTATACATTTCATTAGACAATATTGCTATAAATAAATAATATAGTATATAGAAATTTAATTTAAAAAATTTAACCGACATAATAAATTTGAAAAAAAAAAAAGTTAAAGCCAACTTCAAACTGTTATCCTAAATTTTTCTATTTTTGATTCTCTTGAAAATTAAATATTAGTAATTATAATGAATGTAACTAGTCTTGTTTACTGTTTTAATTGCTTTGAATCAAAAGAAGACACTGATAGGAATTTCTTTATTACGCATTGTAAGCACATTTTTTGTGAAACATGTATGTCGCACAAAAATTTCTGCAGGTAAATATCAATAAATTTTCATCATTATCAAAATTAATTTTATTACATTGATTTTTAAAGAATCTGCAATGCACAATGTAAATTGCAAAAAATTAGTGATATAATGCCAGTAGACATTAAGCAATATTTAGATCCAAACACTCCTGCGAAATTAATTGAAAATGCCCTAAAAGTCATCAATTTTCAAGTAGGTAAAAAATATGATAAATAAATACTTAAATAAATTTTATTATCAATTGCAGCACAAATTGCGTATGCATTCAATAAAAAATCAATATCAATTTCGTAAAAAGTACGGTATGCTTAAGAAGAAAGCTGCTGAAGTAATGGAATATAAAAAAAGAGTGTTTAAAATGAATGAACGTGAGAAAAAATATAGTGACATCTTAAAACATGCTTATCAGTAAGTTTAATTTTCATTTCTTTTGATTCATCATTGGAAATTTATTTTATTACAGCACAAAAAACATTACCCCTGAATTGTTTCAATTGGGTAAATCTGACATTACCCGTCAACCACTAGCAGACATCAACGTCAGCAGTTCAAAGACTAATGTAAGTAGTGAGAACCGCAGTAGCATCTACTCTCCACTTGCACGTTACTCGATGATGAACAAATCACATGGTAAACCTAAAAAAACTTCACCGTTGTTTTTTAAAAAAAATTCTACAAACAATCAATCTAATATTTTATGGCAAGAGAACAAAGAGAAAAATGATTCTCAAATTAAACACGGATTGCTGCAAAATGCTCGTAACGTGTTGATGGTCAATACGATGCGATGTATGAACGAATCGAGTCAAGCACATTTACAGCAGCACAATAGATCTGACTCTACTCAAGATATGAATGAAATAATGAAGAAAAAGATGAGATTATAAATTAAAAATTTTTTGTAGATAAATATTTTTATACAGATTATGAACTTATATTTGACACATTGTGGAAAAATGGTAAAAGAAAAGATATTAAAATGCTATACTTGTTCATACACGCATTGAAATCTTTTGAAATTAAAATTACTGGACATTTTCCAAAATTTCCAGAAAGATTAGAATAAAAAAATTGATCTGTAAAATTTTTAGTGTTCTATAGATTATAAACTATAAAACATTTATCGAACAGAAATCAATATAGTTTTAAAGAAAAATCAAAATTAATTTTCTTCGTTCTAAAAATATTTTTAAACTAAATTTGGATGTTATGAATAAGTGATCATTGATAAAAATGATCGTTTAAAGGCATTTTGTTTTTATTATACCTATTATGCAAATAGATATTAATATAAATAAATCATGCTCATCAATCATACTGAAGTTTATGTGAAAAAAATTGTGGGAACTCATGATAAAAAAAAATTCAGTTTAATCACATGAATCATGTTAAAGTTTAAACATTGTACAAGAATAAAATAATCTGCTACTACAGTGTAAAATACTGTGTGAGAGAGAAGAGAGTTGATCAAATGTGTATGTGTAATTTCATTGAAGAAAATGTAGCTCCATAAATATTTTAAATAATAGAGTAAATTATTTAATAATATTAATAAAATATAGATAAAAATGCAGACAACGTGATTGTGGACAAAATTAAAGTGAATTTTAAGTGCAAAAAAAATGTGTATTAGAAAAAAATGAGTTAAAAATTCTTTGTGTCAATAACACACTAATACTTTATCATAAATTTTTGAAATTCCATTCGAAAAGAAAGAAAAACATAAGGCAGAAAATATAAAGGAGAAAGAAATACGAGTAAAATTATATTAAGAAAGAAGAGGAGAAATACCTAAGTGGTCAAAATTTTTAAAAATGTAAATTAAAAATTTTCAGAGAACACATATAATTTAAACTTTAGTGAGAGTGAAGTTGTTGGCAATTTAATTGTCTTTTTGTTAAATTCGTTAATTGTTTGTAATTAACGAAAACAAAATAAATGGAATTGAGTCAAATATATTAAAATACACTTATACATACATGAACAGAGTATAAAATTAAAAGAGCGAAAGAATTGTGATTTTATGGCTCATAAGAAATAAAAGAATCAATTACAATGTAAACTAGAACAGAAGAGAAAATTAAAGTGTAGTTTTAAAACTCTTAACATCTGCATCAGTAACACTTACTTGAAAAAATATATTTATATATTGAACGTATCTACTTGATATTATATTTAGTATATTATAATCATGGCAACTGAATTTCTTCCAATCTGTGATAATTTATTTAATGTTATCTCTTTGGCTGCATACTTTTGTGATTGTGTCTTTGATTTAGTTCTTGGATATGCACTTTTAGAGCGAGGAAGAATCAATTTTTTTATTGCTGTTGTATTCATAATCAGTGGTTCATTAATAGTTTCTCAGGTAAAATATTAAAATAATTGCGATTTTATTTTTGAACTTATAATTTTATCTTTTTTTAAATTTTAGATTGTTTCATTAAGATGGTATTTTAAAAGTAGAAAACTTCATAAATTAGCAATTGAGGGTGAAACTGTTGAGAACAATGTTAATGAAGAACAAGATGAAGTTGAGTGTTCAAAATCAAAGTTAATAAAATATTCAATAATAGGAATACACTTGACACAGTTATCAGTGATTTGGCGATATGCAAAACTTTTTGTGCCAGTTGATTTAAGATTTGTCAAATACGAAGTCAGAGATTTATGTATATTGAGATTAATACATGCATTCTGTGAGGCAGCACCAATGCTGGTAAAACAATATCTCTTATATGCTTTCCCATGATGCGCATTAAAACTAATGTCTCTTTCTTTAATTATTTTTTATCTTTTGCTTGATAGGTTATACAAAGCTATATACTTATAACATTGCAAAATAATGAAGAAAGCACCATAAATCCTATTAAAATTAAAACACTTGGCGGTCAATTGTCAACTCATTTAGTTCAACAGTCAACAATTGTTCATCAGTATAGAGAAAAGACATTCAAAGATTTGAATACAATATCGGCTATCTTGAGTCTCTTTAGTGTATGCTGGGCATTAGGAAGTTTTTCAAAAAATGTTAGCAAACATAACGTTCATCGACTCGTGCTCACATGGTTAGGTGTAATTTTTCAATTTTTTTGGAGATTGGGAACAATCATTTCACGTGTATTGTCGCTGACAGTCTATGCATCAGTATACAAAAAATGGATTTTTCTTGTACTTGTATTGCATTGGATATCTATGTTTTTCTGGTTAATTTCTCCGAAAAATGCGTTTCATGGAGAACAAATATCACGACTTAAAAAGATGCTTCTCAGTGGACTAGTCGCATTTATTTATATCTTTGCTTATATAAATTTACAAGAAGCTAATCACAGACAGAAAATGACCATATTTTACATTGTCATGTTTTTGGAAAATTGTCTCTTGGTATCCCTTTGGTTAGTTGGAATTTGGCCTGAAAGGCCTGATGATTGGTACATTATTCCTCTTTATGTGCTTGGAACATTCTTTTTTGGAATAATTGTCATGATCATTTACTACAAGTATGTCATTTTAATATTTTTTCCCATAGTTTTATAATTTAATGGATGAAACTATAGGTATTTTCATATTCGACGGCTTGGTTATGATACAGAATCAAATATTGATGGAACTGACACTAATAATAAATGCATGCCATACGGATGTCGTTGTAATCAATCGAAATTTGGAACAAAATATTCTAGCATATTTTCGGATGGTAGTTTTCATCACAAAAAAGATCGATGCTGTGAAGAAGGCAAAGGAAAGCATCATGCTACAACGAATGAGCATTTAAAGGGTATATTCAATTGCAGATTTTCAAATCCTGTTCAGTAAGTTTATTTTAAATTATCATATGTATTTTCAAAATATCAATACATTTTATTTTAGTAATGCTACAAAACGTAAGAAAAAAAAACCAACAACCTTCATTCCACCGCCGAATTTAAATCTTCAAGCAAATATTAATATGAATTGCCTAAATATTAATAACTCAAACATATGTCATAATGCAAATTCAGCTATACAGCTTCACATTAATAATAGCGCGAGTAATATGAATGGGCCAATGACAGTACCGTTTTGGCGACAACCATTACCGCGGAATAGCATGGCTGGTGGATCAAGTGAAACTGAGGGTAGTGTAGCTTCTTCACGTATAAATATTCAATTGAAATTGCAAGAAAAGAAACAAAAGCAATTAGCAGAGTTAAAAATAATAGAAGAAGAAATTAAACAAGGAAAACTTGGTAGATCTAGTAAATTGACACATGATAACGATGAGGGTGAGAATATCTTGCCACGTTTATCAGCACGTTTACCAGCACCCCGTGCCAAAAAACATATTGACATTGAAACTATTGATTTTAGAAGAAATTCATCTTGTTCTGAGGCTGATAATATGAATATTTTACTTTACCAACTTCAACAAAACAATAATGAAATGATATATAACAATTTTTCTTCAAACAATGGCAGCATCGCTGCTGCACTGACAAAATTTTCTCATGAGATTTTATCAAATATAAGCATAGGAGAAAGTGCCAAGAATAATGCTAGTGTTAAGCAAAAGCAACCATCTGCTTCATCAACAATGACAAGTACTACTTCAGAGAATGAAAACAATTCACTCACTCGACAGATGGTTTCAACGAGAAAGAAATTATTACATCATAATTTAGCAAATAATCTCAACTCTGTTTGTGCCAGTCCAAATCGAATAGGAAGTCCTAGCTGTCATTATGAACATCGACAAAGTGCATATAACAGCCTAGAAGGGAAAAATAAAACAGACACAAACCGTTCTTCTAATAGCAAGAATGAAAATAGTGGAAGTAATAGCAATGTCAACACCAGTAGTATGGAAAAAGAAAAAAGTCTCGCATCACAATTAATCAAAAGACAAATGGCTAGGGCAAATACACCTGAAATTCTCCTGGCACCTGGTCATTTGGAAAATAATTCACATTCTCATTTTTATCAACATATTAATCAAATTCCACCTAGAAGTGATAACAATAGTTATGTGAAGTAAGTATATTATAAAATATTTATAAAAATAATTACACTATAAAATTCCTTACTATTTATTTTTAGTGAATCTCTCTACAGAAATGCAAATAATTTTTCAACTAATGGATATGAGAGAGCTTCAATTCATATGGAAGATGATGAAGATTCACCAAATTTAGCTTCCGACATAGATAGTCAGGTAGTTTTTTAAAAAAGTAAAATACATTTTGACAATTTTTACCAATTCATTTTTTATTTATATAGATGTCATTGCCCCGCTCATACACACTTCCACGAGAATTTAAATTCAACAGACAAGGAAGAAAAATAATAAAGAATGAAAATTTTGTTGCAAGTACAAATAGTAGTGACGGTATGTATTTGTGCAATAATTTAAAACGACATATATGTTCATTTTATTATTTAATAAATCATAGGCGATGTTGACAGTTGTGACGACAATGAAGATGATGACGATTCACGAAAAATGCATGCTAACCAAAGAACAAGAAATCGACGGACAAATAATTTGAACAAAAATCGAATACACTCGCCTTTTAGTAATATGAGTCCTAATATTATGGCACAACAACAGTATCAAAATTCTTATAATTTGAGAGGACATCAAGGGAATTTGAAAGTTAACAATTTAGACTTAATCAATGACTGCATTGAAAATATTCAATCAGGTCAAGCTCATATAGTAGCTAATTCAAAGCAGAGTCGAGGAAGAGCATTTATGCAAAATTCATACAATCATAACAGACATGAAACTAAGTTATAATTTAATCTTGAAATTTATTTTAATATACTTTTAATCCACCGAACTCTGCGACTTGCTTTTAAATTAAAAAAAACTCAGTGCTTTTATTAAATGCATTTTGGTTTATTTTTTATACAAATAGATTAACTGATTTTGATGCCTATAACAAGATTTTCCATATAAAGGGAGCTTCATAGATTTTTATTGTAATAATAGTATGAAATAAATTATATTTATTGATTTTTCATTGAATACTTTCATTCCTTCTAAAATCAGCTTTTTGAATTCAGCAAATAATTAAAATAATGCAGCATGTGTAAAAACCTTAATAATTTCTAAGGAGAACATAAATATTTTCTAACATTCAAGGAAAAATTTTGCATTGGCCATCATTAGTATTTACTTACACGTTCAAAAACTCTTCCGTTCCTTCATTGTTTCCGTTTATTCTATGAATAAATTTTCAAACTAATAAAAATAATGTGTCTTATTTAACAATTGCATTTTATTATACATATGTTAATTTAATTCTAAAAGCTAATAATCATCAATTTTAAAAAAAACCATAATTGTGTCTCTTAATTAAAGTTGTTTGATTTTAATATTTTCTTATTTCTTATGATAAAAACGTTGATCCCATTTTCAATTTAATTTTAATTCTTATTGTTATCTATTGAGGATAAAATGTCATAATATAAAAATATACATTCATCAAATTGATGAAAATATGATACCTACCCATAAATTCATTTGACAAAAGAATTTATATTTTTCATTATAAAAGCCAAAATTTTACTTTGCAGCAGCTCATTCCGGTTAGTCCTTTCAACAAAAAATCGCTTACATTCCACTGTAAATAAAATTTTTTTTTCATTAAAAATATTTTCATCAATATGGCGTTAAGAGAATCAGTATTATTATTATTCGTAGTTGCCTACATTTATGCAATTACCGACATTTAGGCACTGACTACGTAGACAAAAATTTGTCTGTATATGCAAATCTACACGAAGATCTACATAGGTAATTCAGAGTTGGAAAAAGATAAATTTGTATACAGATTTTTACAGGTGTCTAATCTAGGAAATTTTCATATTTTTTTTACTGTCTAGTTGTCATAAATCGCAAAAGAACAAAAATATTTTATTCCTTCTTTCATTTATTTGCAAACAAAAATAATTCAAAATACAGACTGCACGACGACTTTCATCATATGCTGGGAATCTTTGTTTTTTACCATATTTCTTTGCTTTAAAACACTAATTGAACTACTATTTATAAATTTCTTAATATTTTATTTAGTATGACTAAAAAATTAACGCAAAACATTAATGTAAATTAATTCTGCAATGTGTTCGAGCCGTTTTCTTGATTTCAATATGTTGAGTTAAAAATTACAATATATTCAAACGTTTAACGAGAGCAAAAAAAGAAGGATTAATGTATTAAAATTTCAATAAAATATATCGAGTATATACACTCAGACAATAAACTGTAGAACATAAAAGCTTGAGCGCGTTGAAAGGAAATTTTTATGTGTTGTACTTTATTTCTTTTTAATTTCATGTCGCAGCATCCATGTCTATATATTTCATTTCACAAATATTTGTCGTAAAAAGAGTGAGAGAGATAGAAAAAGTTTGTTTACCATTTTTAGATCTCCCATGGAATTGTTTGTTGATATGTTTTGCAATTTTATTGACTGCATCAGAGAATCAAATGAGCAAGAAGAAAAACAAAACTTTCTTACAATCTCATCATTTTTGTGAAATAATAATTTTCAGAGAGAAGTGTATCTCTGCGAGATTTCATGTCAAGTAGAGAGAGGGAGGGAGAGAAGAATTTACAAAGGAAAAAAATTGAAATTGTGATCTTGATTGACATGTTTTGCCTCATTTTGACGATCGATCTTGACTTTTCGATGTGTACAATTGCACAAGTCAGAATAGTCAACGATAATTTTCGATCTCCTGCGTGCTACAATGGTAGCAGCAGTAACATTGAAATATCAACAAGTTTTTCTCTCGTACTCAAATGATTATTAAAGAGTCTTGTTCGCTGCACGTTTGCAACAAATTTTTGGCATATTTTTTTTATGTGTGCGTTTTTTTCTCATATTTAATTAACTCTCTCGACTGGAAGTCAAAGACAAAATTGTCCATCAATATACAGATATGTGATATAATTTTTGCATTGACTTTTGGAGAAAAGACCACCTCCTTATAAAAACATTAAAATATTTTTATTAAAGCATGGTGGTACAAGGAACAACAGAACAACATTTATTTATAGGTAAATTTTACAATTACTCACCACAAAGGATTAAGTTGTTCCGCTTATGAAGCTTAAATGTTATATATTGAGATCCTTTTTGAATTAAAACTTTTGGCTTAGCTTTTGGTGCGTTCCATCAGTGTTGATTTAATACCATAGAGTGACTAACTAAACGCACTTAATAATCTAGATGATAAATTTTGATATTTTTACAAATTTTGCGAATTCCAGCAATGAAATTTTCGTTTTGCTCCTTCTCATAGGAAATCACTCAAATCAAAATCGATTGGGAAAAGGAACTGAAATTAGAGGAAAAAATTCAATATTCTTTTTTAAGATATGGATTTTGATAATATAGCTAAAAATATGATACAAATACACACTTACATAGACGATTACCATTACTTATTGTCTTTAGATATACTATCGTACATTCATTGAAAACAAAAAAATGCATGGTAACAAACAGTAGCAGCAGGCAAACAAACATCCCATTATCATCGCGATGAACAGTATGAATCGGCAAATGAACACAAGAAATTGTAATTTTTATCTGTTTCAATGAAAGCATTTTTTGTGTTTGCAAAATGGCAAAAGTTAAAGAATAAACAAACGGAGAAAAGAGTCTTTATTCATTGATAAGATATACAACCATAAGAATGGTTCAGTATTATCGCCTTAGGCTCTTAACAATGAAGAAAAAAACAAGAAGGTTCGTTCTCATATATGTTTAACGTTGTATATTAAAAGAAAGCTGCTAAAAAACCTTTAAATATGCAAGTATTGTGCTTGTGCAAATTTATGTTTTAACAACTACTGTATAAATGTGAATTATGCAAATTTGTTTCACTTAACAAATCAACAAAAATAAATAATTTCAAAAATCTTATAAAAGCCAAATTTTAGATAATTTAAGATTTTTTTTAAATAACATACTTTCAACAATTTGTTATTGTCAATTATTATGCGATAAATTATAATAAATGAGATACTAAATACCTTAAAGGTTTGAAAAGTACTACTGTGTTACTTAATGCATAATCGAGAATGATCGGGTAGGCATCAAACATACGTATTTAATTTTCAATTTACTCGAGTAGAAGAAGAATAAAACGAGTAAAGATGATGTGATAATGTGCAACATTTAACAACATTATGTTGTTCAACATGAAAATAAATTCAAATTTAAATATATTATGCATATATATATTCTCAATTGATATTTCTTTAAGTATCAATAATGCAGTTTGTAATATAAAGAGCTAAAGAGGAACATGTATAATGAAACATTTAGAATCAAAAGAACAAAAATAAAAACGGTTCGGAACAGAAGCACAATGTAAAACTGAAAAATAAAATAACAAAAAAAAAAAGAATCCCGAAAACTACACAAGTGAAATGAGCACGGGCAAGCAAGCGAACGAATGAGCGAGTGACGAAAGCAACAACAACAACAATGAGAGAAATGAGAATATGAGACACAAGTAGAAAAGAAGAAAAAGCATAAAAACGCTTCCAAATTTGGAAATTTTACACATGTTCAATATTTTAATAATTTCTCGTTGATGCCTCCACCTTTTGCTCTATGCATTTGAATTTTATGAAACTTTACGTGACAATATAGTGCACTTTTCTGAAAAGTGATAATTTTGCGTGGGAGATCTAAAGGAAATGCTCATAAATTACTTCAGCCGTTATCGCGCAACTTTTTCTTCTCTTGTTTTTGTATTTTCGGATGAAATTTTTCGCTCGGCTTCTTTTACTATTGAAGCTTTCAGTTCTCTCTCTCTCCGTCTTCTCGTCGTCTCTTTTGTGATCATGTTTTGCGTTGTAAAGATCTCTTTCTTTTAAACAATATTTTTTGTCTTCTTTATATCTTTTATAACAGTTTGCATTCTTTTCTTTTTTAAAAAAGTTATTCTATTCCCAATATACTCTCTTGTGGGATAGTTATGTTGTATTTAGTTATTAGATGAGAGAGTGACAAACTGAAAGATTCATTAGCAAAAAATTGTATGAATAGTTTGAGATATTCACTTTGCGATCAAAAATGTAAACAGACATTACTAAATTTATAATCCTATGAATTACAAGCGTACACGATACATACATAAATTAAGGCATAATGATATAAGTCTAGGGGTATTTATTGGCACTTAAATGTCGAGGAAGATTATTCACTTATACATACAATAATAAAATACGAAAAATATTCGAAGGAGAATAAGAGTAAAAGTTAAAGAGTATTTTTTTGAGTGTTAATTATAGCACGAAATATTGAAATTAAAATTTTTACCTTAAGCATTACACAAGCATGTTATTTACAATTTACTTAACTTTAAAAAGAAGAGCCGGGGGACTCCTTATGCATATACAATAAGTACATATTACATCTATCTTCCTAGCTAAATGACATCTTTTCTTTGTCGATGGACATTCAAAACATATAAATAATTTTTTATGCTATAAAAGACAATATTATTTTTTAAGACTAAGCATTAACAATTTTTTTTATCTTATAATACATTGCCCAATATATTGACGGTTGCATGTCATGTCGTGCGATCATCAATTAAAATGTTGAATAAACGACTGCGATTGAACATTGTTGACTTGTGCCGCACAGGCGCAAGGCAACGCACACAACAAGGCTTTGATGCACACACATATCAATATGATGATGGACGGAACAATTAACATGCAATGAAATTCAATTTTTTTTGCTAAATGTAACTCTATAAACTTAACGACTACGAAGTAAAACATTTTAAAAGTAAATTTTAATGTGAAAAACAATTAAATAATGATGCGAATATTCTCCTTCCCTCTCTCATCACACATTTATGTCGATTTCTTTTGTTTTTTGAATTATTCTTCATATGAGCTGTAGCTACTAAACTCATTGAAATATAATTAACAATCATTAGATAATATGGCCATTTATGTCATAGTTATGTGCAACAGATAGTCTGCGCACCAATTCTCTCTTAAAAAGTTATTAAATTTTTTTATCTAAACTTTAGGCACCTTCGGCTTAAAAATTGATTGAAAAACTACCGAGTTGCTTCGGAAGCTGAGCTATTAGTGGGAGGTGATATAGGAATTGCAGGCGATGAGACAGTTGATCTCAACGACTGATAGCTACTTAAAGGAACAGAAGCATTGCCAGAATTTTCATAATAACTCGGATATTGATTTGATGAAGGTGCTTGAAAATGTTGAACATTAAGCGAAGGCGAGGGAGGTGAATAATGTGGCGAAGAATAGTGTGCTTGAGGAGAATTTGCATAGTGTTGTGTTGGATGAGGTAAGCTATAGAGATGGCTATGAGATGGCAATGATTGTGAAATATTTTGTAGATGTGATGCTGATGGATTATACGCTAATGGTTGTCTTACTTTTTGCTTCTCTGGAATATCACTGTTTAGTTCCTGTACATCAAATGTCAATTCTGTCTCTTCAAAGCCTGTTGCTGACATGCGCTGCTCATTCACAATTGTACCAGTATTATTGGTTGTGGTGACTGCTTCTGCATTTTCAGGAGAATTTAAACATGTTTGTATGAGCTGCTTGCCCGCATCCGATGTTATCATCGGTTGAAGCTTGCGTGTGGCAAAAGTGTACACATGACCCGTTTCCGATGCAACAAGTAACATTATCTGCGTGCCCGTCAGTGTCGATAATTCATAAGCCTGTGGGCGTGAGAAAAATATAAAAAGAAGAATGGTTTAAGATATTATTTCACAATTCGTTGAAAGTGTTGCTCGCATAAAATGTGAAATCATTAAGAGTCTCTGGGTAAACAAAATTTAAAGAGTTTTTATCAGAAGTCTTATCATTCTGATAATTGTGCACGTTCATTATCGTTTATCAAAACGTGTACAGTTAGCAATAAAAGCTTCTTTATCATTCAAAATATTTTTCTGCATTATTTAAGAGATAATGAGAAAATATTTTTATAAACTAATTTTAAAAGGTGGTAAGTTATGAGAGAAAATTCTCTATATATAAAGTCTCTTTCATAATTGAGTTTTATCTTTTTATGTCGCTAAAATTCCCACGTTTTCATGTCATCATTTATTTAGGATAAAATCTTGTTTGACTATCAATTTGACCTTTCATTCCGTTTTTATAACGTACCGAAAAAGGGAGCTTTTGACCCAATATAAACATCTTAACCAAAAATTTATGCTAAATTGAATTAACCGTCGCTTGATCCTCTCACGTCATGTAATGTTATCTCATAAAGAGGAAGACATATTTTTATGTAGATTAATATCGATCAAAACTTCTTTATTTGATACTTTGACATTGAATTGGGCAAGCGTTGACAATTTAGGGAGAGATATTAAGTAATGCTTTGATATAAACCCAAAATATTACGTTGACCTTCTTCAGATCAATTTCAGTCAATACCAAAAATGACACACAAGTCATTAAAGCAAAGTAATGCGTTTACTATCTTTTTTCCAAATTGATATTAATAAACTTAGTTTGCTATTTTTATATCAGAAAGTTCTAAAAATAACTTTTCTTTTATGAAACATTTGAGAGCTTTGTTAAACATGAAATTGAAACAATTTTTCAATAAAGCAAGTAAATTTTAAAAATATTCTCGTTTGCTCATTGTTACTTCTAAATCTTATCAAATGAACATAAAGTGTTTTGCGAGAATGTGTTTATACATCGAATTTGATAAGATAAGCTCTTATTGTCGCCATCGCAAATAACTTTATAAACGAGAAATCACTACTTATGTCATATGTTCCAAAAGAGTGAACTTTTTTGCTACTAATCTCTTAATTAAAATAAATTACACATTAATGAGTGAGTACCAAAGCGAGTTCAAAATTATTATGAAATGAAAAACTTAACTCACCTTTTTCATTATGCCTGTTTTTCGCTTTGAAAATGTCGTATACCGCCGCAACTTGTTTTCAATGTATTCCATTTTGATTTTAACACGTCCTTTGGTTTTCTTGCCGCTAACGATGCTCTTTGGGCTATCGGCAGCACGATCTGATGCATCTTCAACTGATGATGCGGGCGAGGAATTATTGGGATAATTATCATTGCTATTTGTATTCGAAGTCATAATGATGCTGCTCTCAGTATTCGTTATGACACTACGCTCCTCTTGAGTATTGTCTGGATAAAGCGTATTATTGTTGTAAGAATCATAAAGTTGCTCATTAGTGTTGTATGCATGAGCATATTGTCCATGATCTACCAATTTTTCGTACTTGCGTTCACGTTCGTCACTATCGCCTTCCTCTTTAGTATAATAATGACGTTTCAAATAATTTCGATCATTCTCCATCGTTGGATAAAAACTTTGCATATTCTGACGCGGAGAATGATCATAATTCTGGTGATAAATGTCATTCGTAGGATTAGTAATGTAGTTATTCATGTATCGCGACGTAATTGTGGGGGAAATTCGTTCTGCCTCTAATTCCATCACTATTTAACTGCTTGCTTGCTGTTTACCTTAAGGCTGTCTTTACTTTCAATTGTCGCAAGATGAAAATCTAATTAAATTGCAAATATGGAATTAATTTACACGCACTATTAGAGTTTTTAATTAAAATGTTTTGTTGAATCGCCAAAAGTAAGAGAGAGAGTTTAAACTTTCAAAAAATATTTTAACTTATTCACATTAAATATCTTTTGATAACAATTGCTTTTATTCACTATCAGCTGATTATTTTTTTAAATTTTTGTTGTTGAACCGCACTGTTTGAAGTTTTACTCAAAACTGACACGTATCTGAGGCGATCGTTTAATAGTCACACGAGAATCAAATGTCACAGCGAACGCAAATTTTTACATTTCGTTCGGGTTGGGTTATCATTTTCGTGTTTCAACGTTGTGCTATCATATCGCGAAAAAATATTGAAGTGAGACACATAAAGGAGCTGAGAAAAGCCAATGAGCTTTTTGAGAGTTATTATCAATAGTCAAATAATAATTCAATCCACTTTTCATCAAAACAATTATGATCGTCATTGTGTGACTTTGAATGAATTGTTTATCAAATAAATAATTCTTAGTGAATATTTTATTTATTTCTTGTTTTTCTCAAACGTTAATTGAATTCATAAGTTTTATTTTTTATGCAGGATAATATAATTTATTGAGCAAAAATTGTATTATACCAGCTTTATCTAGACGTTTTCTTATCATCATTTGTTGATAATTTGTTATTTGCAATGTATATAAGTTAAATTGACGCTTGATTTAATGATAACACTCATTTAACAGAATTTAATGAGTTTATAATCGAAAGTTGAAAGATGATTCATAGGAGTCGTTCATAGCTTTTCGATAATTTTAAGTATCTGATGGTTGAAAAGAATTAATTTATATTAACCTTTTTAATAAATTTTGAATAAAGTGAAAAAGTAAAATTCAGAAAAGCTAATTTTATATAAGATCAGAATTTAATATAAAATATGGTGTCTTCTTTAACTTATGAATAATGAAGATCTCTGTTTCAAAAAGCGTTTGTAGATTTAAATTGATTAAATATGAAAATTTTAATATAAAATAACAGCCAATTGGCCCTCATGTTTATGTATATAATTTTCTTCTATATAAAACCGAGTTACGAAAAATAAGTTATCCCGGTTAGTAAACGGAAACTTGTAACATATTTTTGTTCACTCGGGAAAAATTTATTATGAAAAACATGAAATTATATTTAATGAACACAAAATTTGAAGATTGAAGTTTCGCAATAAATTCTTTTATTGCATAGCTCTTAGTAACTCTCGTCTTATCTTTCCTTAATTATTTGTTAGCAAAAATTATGTTTTTCCAATCTAATCTTTTCTTTTAAACGATGATAAGTTAACATTTTTATGTATAAATTTTTAAACTTAATCAAAAAGAATTGTACTTTTAACTCACACATTTTTATGTGTGGAGCATATGTGATCGATGATGGTGGTATTAAAAATTTCAATAGTCCATATTTAACAAGAACATCATTAAAACAATAAATTGAAACAAATCAATAAAAATTATCATCATTAGATGCTTTACGAAAAAACACACTCGCAATGCCTATAATGATACAAAACAAATATATATGAAAAAAGGTCAGTGAAAGAGAATCACATAAAAGGAATTGATCAGTTATAAACATTTCTCTCTCTCTCCTATGAGATATTAATATTTGCTGATGTAAAAATATTGCACGGCGCTTCTACATGCTAAAGATGGATTGCAAGCGTTTTTAGATGAATTTGAATAAAATTTTAAGCAAATGTATCGCATGAAAAAATTAATTATCGTTTTAGGCTAATTTCTATTGGACCCAATGAGAGTCGCCAAATTGAAATTATGGAAAAGTGGAGTCGGTCGATATGAAACTTGTCTCGGCCTACAAGGTTTTACTATTTATTATCGACAAAAATTTTCACCAACTGTTGCGAAATTTCACGTATCATTGTCGACATTTTCTTGTTTTCCATACAATTTTGGGGAGATCTTGTAATGAATCAAAAAAGGAATTAACTATCGCTGCCGTATGAATATTCACACTCTTTTCTTTTATAACCAAGGTAATTTGGCACCAAAAAAACAACAGTCTTTCTTTAATGAATTCGTCTTGCGATGAAATTATATTACTTGTGCCTATATTCATAGCCATTGAGGATGTTATAATAAAAGAAATTATAGAATATTCTGTATGATTGCAATCTATATTATTTTAAACTTTCTCTATGATTACAATTCATTGAATTCAATAATTTTAGAATGTCCATAAAAAGACATTCGATTTTTGTTAGCCACTACCACTCGTCATGATTCATTCATAAAAATTGAAAATTATTGATGAATGAGAAGAATAAAATTAATTAAATTAATTTCTAGATACTGAGCATGAGAGCATTGCCGAACAGATCATTACCCAAAAAAAATTGATCAACTTAATTTAGAATTAAAGAAGAAGAGTAGATGAATGAAAAAAATGTAATTATATCATTGCAGCGATAGTGATCCACAAAAATTATTCACATAAATAATTGTAAATTGCCGAGGCTCATTTTCACTCGCACAAGAAAAAAAAAGTTTCCTTTGTGCCCATTCATTCTCTCACTTTTCTCTTTCTTCTTCCGTTTCTCTGTGCGCCTTCTTTTATTACACACATGCCGCAGCAACCTCACTTCTTCGACATATGATGATGATTATTCAACGACACACGGTTTCAATTAACTTAATTAATTGTATGAAGATGTGTGCAAGATATATCAGCCGCAGAGCTTAAGGGAAGAAGGAGAAGAAGGCAAGGAGTGATGCTCATATCGCGTGCCATCGTTTTGTGCAAAGAGCAATTTGCTGTTCATTAAATTATCCACGCATTTTATTCTGTGTGTCTTTTTGCACTTTACAATGATTTCAGTGTGAATATTTCAGATATATCCTTAATTGTAGAATTTTAAAAATGTTTAAAAAATTTTTAAATACTTGCATGAATTCATTCATAATTCATCATCACATAATATGGCTAATGGTGAAACTAAATTCACATACATAAACACACGTCGAAGAGGAAAAAGTAAATTTTATTGTGAATCTTGAATCAAGCCGCAATTCACGAAATTTACTATGACCATAAATTGCTCATACTTGTTGCTTTATTACATTTAAATTCCTTCTCATTCACTCTCATGCGAAAACCCATCGCGCGAATTATCGTAAATAATAAAATACAAAAAATTCGTGTATCGTTAAAACGCTTTTTAGGTCGGCATAAACAAACACTGATCAGAGATCGAGCCAGGGCGCGAGAGAAGAGAGAGAAGGAGGGAGAGAATGAGAAAAAAAAAACGTATATAAATTGTAAGCGAAAAAAAATAAAGAGTGAGCCGCAGATTTTGTTGTTTTTGTTTCTGTTGTTGTTTCACTGTTTGAGTTTTCGGTTATGCCAAAGTTGATTACTACATCTGTTCGTAGGCATCCTCGTTTTGTAGCCACGAGGATCATCAAATGTACCGCACACCAATGAGTATATCCATTTAGACGATAAATGACACGGCGACGCGATCAAATTTTTACAAATATGGATCTGGTGTTTCTATAGAGTGACGTTGCGATCAGATGCAATAAGTGCTCAACATATGGTCGCTAAACACATGTGTGACGTGATCATTTTTGTATGAATCGATTATTTTCTTTACACTAGCCATTGCATGATTCCAAAAATCATTTAAATTTATTTAATTGTATATTTAAAAAAAAATTTTCTTAATTTTCGTTTGTGAAAAATTTTTCCCAACGCGATTCAACTTTGATCTTTGGAAAATTTCTTCTGCTAGGCAAAATTGATTTATTGATTCTTTTACTCTTACCTTTTTCTCTCTGCTGTTTTTGCTCTTCAGGCGCTGATTTGTATTTTTATGGATTTTAGCACAATTTTTGCACGATATGTGTTCATTAATGATTTACTATCTCTTCTCTTTTTCTTTTTTCTTCACAAACTTTGTTGAAAAATTAAATAAATAAATTCTTCTCTATTTATTTCTCTTCTTATTTTACATTTTTATATTCCACAAAACTCTATTCACATCGTGTAGAAATCAAATTTTCCAATCGATCAATTGTTTGTAATAATTCGTTAAAGTTATCGAGTGAAATTAATTTGATTAATTCACTAAAACGTAATCAGCTGACTGAAGTTGATTTGTGGTGTTGTAAATGGTGTTTCAAGTACTTTGTCGACTATGAAACTGATCAACTGAGTCAAAATAAAAGTTGATTTTTAATGGTGAGCGCGAGTAAGCAAAGGAGAATGAGAGAAAGAGAGCGAAAATGTTTTCGTGGTGAGAATGAGAGAACAAACATACTCTCGAAAGCTTTTCTTATTCACTCTCTTCAATTTTCTCTCATGTTAATTTTTTTTTTATAAAGAAACGTCAATATATTTCATTCGATAACATATTAATTCGATTTCACAATAATTAAGTAGTGATAAAAACCGGATTTTCCATTTTCTCATATCTTCTATCATAGTTCCATAGCGAGCTTTTCGTTCGAAGTGCGTTTGGAAAAGTTTTTCTAAAAGTGAATGAATGAACGGTGAAAAAATGTTTTTCATTCATGAAATGCTCCGGTAACAGCCACTTATGGAAAATTGGCTCTTTCTGCATTATCCAATCTCCATAGTTACGAATCCGGTGCTAAAATTATTGCCTTTTTTCACGGGCAGAATGAATTATATATACTTTTTTCGCGAAGAGTTGAATTCATCTAAAAGTACATAACCATAGATCGTGGTAAATAAGCGCATTTTTAACGCAATAGATTAATGTTTGTTAACAAAATTCAATATTACCTTATTCTATAAAGAGTTTTTCAATTTAATGTACAACCAAACATTTTTTTGCGACACAAAATAATTTAAAACTTTTAATTTTAGCATTTATTTATTACATTAAATAGAGTAGCATTTAATCCTTACTTACTGTGAATTTCTAATCAATTGAACGCTTAGAAAACGAAATATCAAAAGTAAATTTTTTGCTTACAAATGTTGCTTATCATTTTGTAATGTTTTATTAAAAATTGGAAAAATGTCTTAGTATCAGAGAACATCCATTGCCTATCATCTTCCCTCGATTATAAGAGCCTGCCTTATAGTCGAACTAGCTCAAATATTTAAAATTATTAGTTTTCCGATTTTTTCCCAAAAATATAAGAGCTTTTTATCGAAAAATAATGAGTTTTGAAAAGAAAAATTAATTTTTTTTTGCAAATAGTCCCGGTTTAAAAAAAATATTTAAATTTTCCAAAAGCTTATATAAAAAGCTTCGAAATTTCGCATTTTACACGTGTCAAAGCCAGCCAAAGTGAAATTATATTTTGTATACCAATATGTGTTAAAAATCAAAGAAAAAAATGGGTGGAGCTTGTGGATGAAGCTCTTTTTTCTGTTTTCTTCCTTTTTTAACATCAACCTAAGCACTTAAATTCAAGTCAATTGACTGACCGCATGTATGTGCCGTATGGTACTAGTGAATAATTGAACTACACATCACTGAGATTTCGATTCAATTTCAATTCGTTCTCACACATTAATTAACTGTAGTCGTCCATACATCGACTTTCATCATTATCTGTTTTTTTTTTCGTTTTCTTGCTATATTCAATTGGAATTGAAACATTCTCTAAATCTCCATACGCTTAATGAATTAAGATTGAGCAATGAGATGAAATTGATGCGAGAGACGAGCGAGGGAATACAAAACAAATTGACAATAATGGGAAAAGAATGTGCACACACAATTTTGCTCAGTGAGAAGAGTTACTTGTTACTTCATGAGAAGAAGAATATTTAAAAGATCCTCTATAGAATGCGCACTACAGAGTTTTCATTAATATTCAAGGCACATGTTGCAACATATCAACTTTTTTCCCTTTCTGCGCTTTTGCTGTTTCTCATCAATTTCTTTTCTTCATAAGTACACACATATTGATCGCAATTTTTTTCTCCTTCAACTACTTGCTTTTATTTCGGTAGCATGCGATCAATACAGAAAAAAAAGAAATGCACAAAACAGAGTAACAATAAATAAAATAATTGAACTGCTGCTGCATCATTCTTACGTTAATTGTCATTTTTTGTGGATTCTGAATTCTCGTCTCTCTGGCTGGTTTGTCTTTTCATTCTTGGTTGATTTCAATAAATCACATCTTTTATAATATTGTGTGTTTTGACGGATCGCAAAAGCAATGCTGTTCGTCTGATGAGAAATGATGCTCTCTGAAATGATATCAAAGTGCTGACAACATTTTTTTGCCCTTACAACAACGTTGATGAGGAGAGAGAACACACATCCAAATAGGGAATTGAATTTTTTCCTGTTATCAAGTACCTTCAGCTCGCGTAGTATACTTCACCGTAAATGAAGGCGACTTCATGTCTTTGCGATACATCTTACAATTTTTGCATTTTTCTCTTAAAAACATTAAATTCATAATGATGATACGTGATTGAAATTTTTAATTGAATGATGATGCTGTTGTAATATTCTTGAAATTCCATGTCGCAATATTTCTCATGATGCTATTTTCACGATGTGATGTGATGCGAGTTTTATTTTTTTTATTATTACAATACTTTTTGATGAGATAAAGTCAGTCATGGGGAATCATTGCAAATTGATTTAAAAAGTTATGATTAATGTTATTCGATTTTATTTTACTCTTGATGATTTATGTGATCATTAATGAGCAATGGTTTAGATTTATGCAAAAAGAATATGAATTTTTAGTGATAAAAGTAATTCAGTTAAATGACATGAGTGCTCTTATCACGTTGCATTTGTGATTTTGCGGTAGTTGAATCCATGTCAATGATGCAAAAATATTTTAATTATAAATTTCAATTTTCTTCTAAAAATTTCATGTGATCATTAAAAATAGAAACAATTCCTAGTTTTTATAAATTAAACTATTGAATTTTCATTTGAAAATTTACATTCTCAATTTAAATGTTTTACTTTAAAAACCTTCAATTAAGTATCTTCTCGCGGCTCCGATTATCAAACGGTTAAGTGAATCGGTTTTAGTGTTTTTCCCAAAGAATTTTTAATATTGCAAGTTTAAAAAGTGAGTCACATAGTTAAAAATGCAATAATTGTGATAGATATAAATATTGTGTGTTGATTTTTAGTGCTAGTATAAGACAAATGTAAATATCTCAAGAGAATCGTATTAAAAACTAAAATATTTCTCTTCGTCTCATCAAATGAATTGTTTTCATTTTTCCAATTCGAACAATAGATAAATTGATTCTGTCGTAGGCTTTAAATGGTGAACTAGCTTAAGTAATGGCAGTTCAATATCGTATTTAAATTATTGACTATCACCATAAAAGCATGATTAGCTATGATGAAAGCACAACAATCGACGGTATTGAATCGATGTTGTTTTTAAATTCTTTGCACAATTAGCAATTTTCTTATGAACTTCCACTATAGTGTTGCCGTTATAATCATTACTTATTAAGCCTATCAAGTGTGGTGGCAAAACAATAAATATATGACCGGAAGCACGATTGCTTCTTCCGGTGTTGTGCCGTTTGGCTATCATTTCGGGAACTAATCGAATCGTCAACAGTAGTAATTGTTGTTTTTGTTGTCAATAAACTCCACAATAAATTCTGTTTTTTATATCTTTCTCGACATAAAATGCATACATAATGAAAGAAAAAATGAATAGGAACATGGAATTATTATTTTCTCTCTTGTTCTTTTTGATTGAATTGCGGCATATATTTTATTATTTATTCTTCATCTCTACGGGAAATGAAAGGTTCTTTTATTAATAAATGAAAATTGCAACAATGATGAATAACAATCGATAATTTCAAGTGTCATTGTCGCGGCGTATGAAAATTACGAAAAGTGTATCTATATGCATACACATGACTTATGAATTGAAAAAGAAAAAAGGCAGGAGAATAAATGTGATTTTATGAATGAAAAAAGAAAAAACACGTGAACTGCAGTGCAATAAAGTGTGAATTAAATGCAATTATATTTGAATGTTCATTCAACCTGTAAGTGTGATTTTCTGTTTATTTTCTCGTCTGTGACATCATTTAAATGCAATGACACTGTTCTTATGATTTTTAATTCAATGTCTTTAATGCTTATACGATCGTGTTCTTCATTGAGACTTCGTAATTTGCATCTCTTTGCGTCAGCGATATTTGTACACAAATATACATCTTTTTATTTTAAATGAAGCTCATGGATGAATCTTTATGGTATTAAATATTACTAATTACACGTCGTGCTTTGCTACAAACTGAGATAAAATCAGTTTAGGCTGTAAGTAATAATAACACATTTACACGAGAAATTTATTCAAATATAAAGTTGTGGGATTAAGGAAAGGAGGAAAGCAAACTGTTAATTAGGGTTTATAAGTGAAGTAGGTGATTGGATGAGATTTTAAATAGCGCTAACTTAAAAAATGAACTCATATATTACTTTTTACTATTTCATTATCTTTTGAGTCTCTAAATAATTTTAATTTGCAAAATCATCCTTTAATTTACCAATAATAATTGAATTGTTTAATCAACTATTCAAAAGAATTTGCTTTATTCTTTCTTTCCACTCAACTTTATATTCATTGCTGAAATTCACTATTTTATAATCCCGAATAACCAGTAAGCAAGCAAACAGAAAGAAATAAGCTTGCTTAAAACCAGCTACCTGCTTGCTATTAGCTCACTGATCGCTTTCTAAGCCAGCTAGCTTTAAGTCGTATAGTTCACTGGCTGAAGCATGCTAAAAAACATGATTTTAGCATGCTGATAGCTTGCTTAAAGCTTTCTTAGAGCAAGTTCTTTTAGCGTACTGAAATCACATACTATTAAGAAAGCTTCTAGCAAACAAATTAAGCGAGCTTTCTACCTTGCTATATATTTAAAAATTTAGCCTGAAATAAGAATGCAAAATTTACTTCCTATAATTTTCAGTTTTCAATTAAATACAAATTTATTTTTACTTTCTGCACTTCGGTGCAATCAATTTTTTATTGAATTTTATTAAAATTGTAAACTACAATAATTATGACAACTTACAAAAGGCAAAAAATGATGAATATCAATAAAAAAAACTTCCTAAGTTAAGTAGAACTTGGTATGCTTCCAGAAACTGGATACTTGCAAAATATCACTTGAAAATCAATAAAATGACTAAATAAGAGATTTAGCAAATGATTATTTTTACCTTTTATGCTCATGTCGAACAAATTTGACGGTGCTGTAGATCAATTGAAAGTGTGATTCTAGATCATCTCTGAAATTAAAAAGAAAATATTTTTCAAGTATTTCAATAATTATTCGATATAAATTCTTACCTTGTCAATATTTAAATGATGAAATTTTTAATGATGTAGTGTTTAAGTTCCGAAACTGTAATAAAGAAGAAAAGTGAATATTCATTTTGACAAAATTTTCTAAGACATTTCATAGAAATAATGAATTTTGAAAATTGGAACCTTTTACCTGATTTACCACATTCACTCCACTTAATTTATGTTTCCTGTCATCCAAATCATTGATTCTAAGACAGAAAATGATATTTTTCACAATAATGAATGACTTTTCATTAATTTAAACTAAGCACTTTTTCACAAATGAAAACTTTTTATAAAAACGTGGTGACTTTCTTACTTTAGCATGCTGATTGCTTTCTAAAAGAAGCTAATAAAAGCATGCTGACA
>JACWBX010001148.1:0-10634 GCA_014622435.1 Polypedilum pembai
CATAAGTTGAAAGTAAATATTACATGTTATACATTGTTGAAAAGGCTTTAAAATTACCTTTCTATCAAGGTATCAACCATATTTTTCTGATGAGTTATTGAAATGTTATGAATTTTCAAATATATAGACATAAGATAGATATGATTTTAAGGGCATAGAACCCAAGAAATTTAGTAGTTTTCAAAAAATTTATTTTTCTCGTTGTTTACAAGCAGAAATAAGATTGAAAACCTAATAAAATAACTTTTTCCAAAAATATAGATTTTTTGGTACCGAGTACCTAACAACTCTGGGAGTGTCCACCCCTGGGGATAATCTTTACTTAGATGGGTGACCGCGATTAACAATTAAAATTGTAAAAATTTACAATATTTTATGTAAAATTAATTTTTTAAATTTTAATTTTCATAATTTAAATTGTAAATTTTAACAATTTAAATTGTGAAATTTACAAAATTTCAATTTCAAATGTTTACAATTTGATTGTCAAAGAAAATTGACAATCAGATTGTAGAAATTGACAACATTAATTGTCATCGCTATTTTAACAATTCAAATTGTGAAATTTTGTACTGATAGTACAAATTCATTGTTAAATTTTTCTTTGAGTGAAATATTAACAAAGCTCAAGGATTAAAAAGTTGCCTTAGCTGCGATTTGGCTACCAAATTTCAAAAAAATTTTATTCAAATTTCTTTTAGATTTCACTAGAAATTTTTTAATGACGGTCGAAAAAAATATTTTCATTCATATTTTCAATTCTTTATAGTTTTTTTTCATTAAATTTGTTTCACGTATGATATTTTTAAAATATTTTCATATCAAACCGACTTGTTTAAAATTCGTTGAAATATTGAGAGAACAGACTATTTACTACCTAATGGAAGTGATTTAAATAGAGGTGCGAAAAAATGATAAAAAAAAAGTTTAAAATTTGGAAGCCGGTAGCCAAAAGGCAGCCCGTCTGCGCAGCCATTTGGCAGATTTTCAACTCTGATTATCACAACTATCCAAATGCTATCATTTAGCATTCAATAAAGTCCTAAGCTTTTCATTATTATTATTACTGACTAAAATAATAATAAAATACTGAAATGTTATCAATTGTCATCAATGAATTCCTTTAATATTTTATTTTAACTTTATATTTAGGCTTAATTTAATTTTAATTTTTATGAACAGAATGACTATTTCAAAAGTAAATTTGCTTTACAGACACCTGAACAGATCTGTGAAGAACAAATTAGTACTAAATTCTTCTTCAATCTTTCACTTAGTCATAGAAAGTTAAGTAAGGTTAGGAATTTTTTCATTTGTTGTTTGAAACACTTGTGTGAGACAAACTTGATTAAACGTGTTCACAATTATTTTGTTTTATCAGCATTTTTCCTTCTTCATTTTTAGTAAATATTTCATGTTATGGTGAAATTCAAGAATTTTTTTTTCTTCTTGTATGCAAAAATCATTAATACTATTTAATCTTAAATATAACAGCTTAAAACTCTTCTTCACTTCGTTATGTAAGCTTTAGTTTAAAAAAGTTTAGCACGGATTCATACAACTTTTCTTCTTTATTTACGTTTTAATGTTTGAAACATTTTTTGTGTAGCTTCTCATTAATTTTATGTATTATTGTCATAGATTGTCTTGTGTAGCTTTTAACCATGAAAATATCATTTATAGAATTATATCAAATGTATTGAAATAATTTGAATTTTTAGATTCATCTATTTAAATAAAAAATGTTGATATGAAAATCATGATCGCGCCATATTCAAATTCAGAAAATATCATTATTTTTGTTTACAATTTTTAAAAATTTATTCTGTTATTTTTTAATTGAGTTGATCAATCATTGAAAACTTTCTAACTTAACAAAAAATCAATAAATCGACAGATTAAATCAAATGCAAAAAGAAAACCGAAAGTCCCTCGCTAGTATTCGAGTTCTCGATGTAGCATGCTAGTCAAACAGTCAAAAAGTATTTAAAAAATTGCTTTTTCTTTGAAATATATGCTTTTAACAATTATTGTTAAGAAAATAAAATATTTCATTTATTTATTAGCCTTTTTAATTTTATATTTACTTCGGCGCTATAAGCGGTCGAAGTATTGTTTTTGTATTTTCTGAAAATCTGTTTTTTCCACTTTTCTCGAAATCTAAGCATAACTGACTTTTAGTGTCTTCTGATGAAAGTTGAAGACTGAGAATACCGATCTAACACAAAAAACCGCTTGTCAATTGATCACTCCTAGCCCGAGTTATGGTCCAAAAAACCGCGGTGGGTGTCTGTATGTGCGTCTGTATGTTCTCTAGAGGTCGCAGATTACATTATTTTGCCAAAATTTTTGCAGATTCGTAATCAGCGACCCAAAATTAAGGTCGTATCAACTTTTGATGAAGATTGGTGCAAGTGAAGTGCATGGTGCACCATGGACTTCAGGCACTAGGGCATGTTGAAAATCGACTTTTTCACAACATAGGTGTATAGCACTTCGTTGGAAAGGTCTTGACGCGTAGACTACGGTGACATAAAAAATTTTCAGGATAGTGTCGACCCAAGTCCAGTATAAGCCGATTAATGGCAGTACATGGTGGTCCGGCATGATGTCCGAAAAAATTTCCAAATGTTATGAAATGTAAGAGGAATTTGTCAGAAGGACATTTTAAGAGCGAAGCTCCTAAAATTCAGACTATCTATTACAGTGTTCTGTTACACCAGTGCGAGCGAAGCTCGTACTTTTTATATGACTCGACCCTAGGGCGAGCATATTAAGTTGAGCGGAGCTCATCGTTTGACGAAGTCAAACGTTCAACAATTTACTACACTGATCTGTAATAAGACACCAAATGCTAGGAAAGCTTGTATTTATGCTTATAACTCGATAGGTCAAAATTTGAAATTCTGAAATTAAATTTTTTAAACAGTCAAACTAATAAATATATTGAGTTTTGAAAACAAAATACGAAAACATCTTAAACTGAAGTATTCTTAATAATTTCTAAAAGAACTTTTCATGAGATGTCAGTGCTAAACTGATCTGCAAAGGGTCACTGTTCTGCTCGTTTTAAACATGATATTTTAGTGCATTCAATTCAGTAATTTAAAATAAAAGGCGCCGAAGTACTTTTTTAAAAGCTTTAGCTTTTCTTGAGCGACCGCGTATTACTTTATAATGCGCTATGTGATCGGTCGCGCTCACTGATCTACCCATGGACTTTTATTTTGATTTATTTTCTTTTTATCAAATAGTTTTAATATAATTAAAATGAGTAAATTTTTCAATTATCCAATTCTTCATGAAATCAAATTTTTTTTTAATTTTTCTTCTACACACAACACACAAATGTATAAGGTTTCTTTTTCCTTTCTTTTTTAGCAATAATTTTTTCCTATTTTTATATTTTTAGGCTATAATATGTTTTAACAAAACCAAAAAATTTACTCACAAACAAATTTGATGAGAAAGCTTAAGAGAGATTAACTTAATATATAGAAGAATTCGTCGTCTTTGACCTTCATAATGTGTGTAAAACTGACCTACCCTCACTTTAATTCTTTCTTTCGTTCTTAATTGTTTTCTATTCAACAAGTTTTCATTCGTTTTCATTAACACATATACAGTTTAGATTACAGTTCATTAGATTGAAGTTTATTTATTCAAACATGTAATTGCTAATAAATTGATTTAATTTAATTCATCATCTAATATTTGGAAAATTGCAAATTTTTTTACGTCTGCGATCTCTTAACCAATACAAAGAAAACTTTTGAGAGCAATATTTCTCTCTTTGTATACTGTAAAGTCTAGTAGTTCATACGCTCTAGACTTTAGTTCATAAAATAGGCGACGCTTTTATAATGTTTTGTAGTATTTATTGATCACTTCAAGTTAAGAAATTATAATCAAAAATTAAAGACAAGGTCTTATAAAAATTTACGTCTTAATCGGTCAAAGTTTGAAGAGAAAGGGAGAAAATTTAATGAACGTTCAGCTGAACTCACAATTTTTAGGGGGGTGTAAACTAAACAATTTAAAAACATTATAGCCGTTATAATGAATGAAATCTAAATTTCACAGTATACAATATTAACACAGTCACGTAGTCAAAAAATTGCAAAATTTTATTTCTTCTTCTGAAAAGCATATGTGTGTCAGAAACCTTGAAAAAAATTTTTAAAAGAGTTTTTGATCTTTTTTTCTTCTTGTTTTTTCTTGTGAGTGTTGCATGGTATGGTGAAATTCAAGAATATTATAAACTTACGGACAGACTTAAAGTGACCTTTTCTATGTAGAAAGGAAAAAAATGCGCTTAAAGTCAAAGACTTCACATGCCTTGAAATTCTTTTTATTTAGATATATAAACTGAGGAATAAAAACTTCTTTTTTTAAGGAATAAAATATTTAAGTGAATAATTGAATAAAAATGAAAAACTTAAATAAAACATCAATTTTGGGATCAAGAAATTTCTTAAGTGTTTTAAAATTAAATTATAAATTGGTAAAATAATTTCAAAATCTCATAGTTTTTGTCATAACAAGAAAATAATTTAAGCTAGAACTGGCTGGCAGCCGGCAGCTATGGCTGCCGATTTCTGGGAATGCCTTATAAGTTTTTCAAAAATTTTTCATTTTTTACACAGAAATATCATTCATAATTCATCTTTATAAATATTGATTTTAAATTTAGTAACTTGACTTTGATTTAACAGTCTATTATTAACTTTTCTATAGGCAGCCGACAGCCAAAAGCAGTTTACCAACTCTGATTTAAGCAAACATTTTTTTAAATTTAATTTCAATTTCTCGAGTCCTACATTATGACGGTTTTCTAACTAAGTTTTGTCATGACAACTCGACAGCACAAAATAAATGAAAAAAAAAAAAAAACATTTAGTCACTAGCTGTTATAGTATTCACTCAGATAGCCAGTCTAACAGTCAAAGTGAATATTTAAGCTGCGTTAGTATTAAAAATGCGCCAAAAGTTTCAAGGAATGAGAATTTTTAATAAACATTAGAAATATTCTTTTGATATTTTAATGAAGTTTTTATCCTTTTAAAATATGTCTGCTTAATTTGCATATTTATGGTTTGTTTTATGTGTATATGTGTAGAATAATAAAAAAAATAAAAATATTGAAATAACATAAAATGAGTAAACTCTTTTAGCCATTTATTTTTATTTTTATAGACCGAATTAAATATTTTATGATGTAGAAAACATAAAAGAATAGGATATATATTTGAATATAAGTGTTACTAACCTTTTCTACTTTAAAACGTTATTTTTTTTACTTGGTATAAGTTCCGTTGTTTTGTTTTATATTATATTTGTTGCTAATATAATTTTTAACGCATTTTTGCAAAAAAATACGCTATTATGTCCACTATGGCTGGCTGGCTGGCTGTAAGAGTTATAACTCGACAACGGAAGGTCGTGGAAAGGTGATCAAGGGCTTTTTGGAAAGGTCTCGACGCGTAGGTAAGCCATCAAAAGAGATTTTTCAGAGATCATGCCGGTACATAGTGGTGGGCCATGATCTTTGGTCACCAAACTTTTTTCGCCAAAAACGTTCAGAATTGTTTGAAACGTCAAGAAAACATGTTTTCAAAAATTTTCATAAATCATGGCCTAGGCCATGAACTCCAGGCACAAGGCCATGAACTTCAAAAATTTCGAAATTCTTCAAACATATGAGTATAGCATATCGTTGGAAAGGTCTTGAAACGTAGAATACGATGAAAATAAAATATTTTGGATTAGAGTCAGTGCATGCCAGTTAATGGCAGTACATGGTGGTCCGGCATGATGTTGAACAAAAAGTTGCCAAATATCATGAAACATAAAGAAAACATGTCAGAAGTGATTTTTTAGACACAATACCCTAGTGCATGGACACCAGACACTAAGGCATGATCTCCAAAAAATTTCACAAATATAAGACTATAGAATATGATTGAAAAGGTTTCAATGCATAAATGAAGATAGCACCAAATTTTTTTGAATTAATGCTGATCCTTGTTGCATTTTGACAAAAACATTATTAGCAAACTTGTCAGCAACAAGTGTTAGCTATAAAAATATTTGAAACATACTGATCTGTCAATGCAAAAATGCGCTATAATCTTCGACTAGCAAGGCGTCGAGATTGATCTACTTGTTTTATCATCAAGTTATTATAATTTTATTTTTTAATTTCACTTTTTTTACTTGCTTTGATTTCTTGAAACAATTTTTTCAGCTCGCATCAAAATATAATTTTTTTTCAGTTCTTCTTCTACACACACATCACACAAAAATGTGACACTTCTTTTCTATTTAGTTATTTTAAATGTGTTTTTTTCTTTTTCTTCTTATACAAATTCTTATCAAAGTTTGTTGTTTGCAAAAATATTTTTAGATTATGATGTAATCAATTAGAATTATCAAACACAAAAAAATTGCAGATAAAGCTTCTCAGAAACTTGATATGTGATCAGTTTGACGGCTTAAGACAGACTAACAGAAAAAAACTTTTTTGTGTTTCATCCTTGAACTTGAAAAACTGCTTCACTAAATATTGAAGAGATGCAATAATTATACTGTTTTGTGTCTATACCATTAGACATTAGCAAAAAGACACAAATAGTGAAGATAAAGAAGTAAAGTTCATTGAATTGGTGTTGATGAAATATACACAGGTGTTCTTCTTTGTATGTTCTTTTAATTTTTCTTTTTGCACGTTCCGATAATTTTTTTCTTTTAAATTATTTCAGTGAATGTCAAACTTTTTTGATCCATGACACAATTAAGAGACAAAATGTTTTTAAGACACACCTGAAAAAGTAAATTCTTCTTGTGGCAAATCAAAAATTTTTCTTCTTGGAAATTGGCTAAAATTTGTTGAAATTCGTATAATTTCTATTTGATTTTTAGGTTTTTTATGACAATTGCTTCATTATTTTTAATAAATTTTCGTGGCACACCTATGCTTATGTTATGCCACACTAGTGCGCTGCTGCACAATTGTTGCCTACCACTGGATTAATTGAACAATAAAAAGACTTTTTTTTATGAAAAGGCGTTAGTTTCTGCTGCAAAGCCTGTATCCATTTTTTTTTCGCTTATTAGCGTAAAATTTATGCCAGTAAATAACTTAAAATTGTATAACCTGGATCAAAGCTGTTAAGCTGCTAAATTATAGTGACCAATTGCCGGCGGCAACCAGACGGCTTAACAACACTACCATGGATTAGAGTAGTGGTGTCCAAACTGTGTGCCGCCGCAAAGATCTAAGGGTACCCCGAAAATAACAAATCAACTGTCTTTTTTCCTTGAGTTTAAAAATCAAGTAAAAACTATTAAATTTTTCATCAAATTTTTTATGAAAAAATACTTTGATGTGCCGCGAGAAAGCTTTTTTGGTCGAAGTGTGCTGTGGGTCAAAAAAAGTTTGGACACCACTGGATTAGAGCTATCTGTTTATTTTTCATATAGATTGTTTGCCAAATGTAATTATTTTCTTTATTATTGTTATTAGATAACTTGATATTTAGAAGTTTTATGTTTAAAAAAATAAAAAGTTGTTTACAGTGAAAATCAAAAAGGAATCGATTCAAATGAAGCTTATTTTTTATATTCACAGTATTATTTTAGCACTCATTTCGAAAATTTTTAAGACGTTAAAAAGATTAATATTCAAGTGATCGTTTTTAACGTACTTTTTAAACTGATTGAGGGGAGATAACTAAATGAAATTTCAGGATTTTAAAACTGATCAAAAATTTCAATTCATATCACAAACAAGAATTTGAAGTTTAGTAACATTCACTGACTGTCCCTTATATGCATAACAGAATCCCCAATGACTCATGACTTTTCCAACGTGTGTAAAATTAGTTGACATACTTCGACCTATTCCATACTGGATGCCAGGATTTTTCACCTAAATTGCATTTTTAGGAAATTTACAATCTTTTGTCCATGTGAAGTTTTGCCATTTGAGATTTGGATTATTGAGCAAATATTTGATTGGTTGATTGTTAAAAATTTCTTTCTTAAGTTCCATATATATCCCTGGATTTGATGATTCAATATTGATACGTCCAGGTGTAAGATAGTAAAAATTGTCAGTATCCTAGAAGATAATTAAATGAAATTAGCACAATATTATTTAAAATAAAAGCGAAGAGATAAGCTTTATAGCATCATTTTTTAAACTAAATATAAGTCAAAATGTCTTAAAATAGATCAGTCAGAGTAAGAGGCTATTTAGATATTATGTAACGCAATATTTGGCCTTTTAGACATTTCTATAATTCTCCTAATGCAAGCTTCATATAACATTAAAAATCACTGTATAGAGCAGTGTTGCTAAACTACTGATCCTTAGCCAGTAAATAAAAGCCAAAATCTACTGTAGCTATTGATTGTTTGTAGCCAGAATCTACTTTTTGGCTACTGGCTACTCTTTTATATATGAGTAACAGTATATAAATGTCAACTACAGCTATTGGCGAAATTTTGGAAAAGTAGATTTGGCAACAGCAGCCAAAAGTTACAAAGTAAATTCTATTTTTACAACCATTCTGTAGAACATAATGCAAGTTCAAACTTCTTTTTTCCACTTTGTGTTACATCTCGTGAAAAATCCATTAAGAGTAAGATAATACTCAAAAGAACAGAGTTGTTATAGGCGAATTTTTTAAAGTTCGCCTGCTTTGCTTTCATATGAACATTAAAATTGATATAACTCAGCTAAGACTCAACCAAATAATTTCAAACTACCCTTGTTTTAAAGGATAATATATGTAAAATAAACTACAAAAAAAATTTTGTCCATTCGAAGGTTTGAATTTTTGGTGTAGACAAAACAGGCGAACTCGCCTGTAACAGCTCTGCAAAAGAATTAAATTTCAAACTTACTAAATATATTTTAAAAAAATTTTATTTAGGTTTAAGAAATTAGATCAGAATGTGCTCCAAATTACTATAGAATTTGATAAACTTTTCACTTACAGCAGCATAAGATGTTCCAATATAAGCTTCAGTTTTATCTTCATAAATTCCGGCAGAAAATCCATTATTTTGCGGTGTTTTTAGATCATTTATTAGATCATAACGTATGAAAATTCCTAAATAAATTTTATTTATTTTAATTTTTTGTCTTAAAAATTTTATTCTCACCACATGGTAATCCTTCAATACAATCAGCAAGCTTTAATATTTCATCATCTTTCTCAATAGTAAGTTTAAGTAAACTTATCGAAACTAAAATATCAAGTTCAAAATTTTCGCCTAAACTTTTTAGGTCTTCAAAATTTTTAACAATTTTTCTAAATTCTTCTGAAATTGAGTCGCTTTCGATAAGGAATTCAGCGTGCAATTCAACAATAAAATTGTGCATAATATGCACATTTTGATAAACTCCAGATCTAAAATTAAACAATTTTGTTAAAAGGTCTTCAAATTTTTTAATTCTTTCAACATATCCTTTGTAAATGTTTTCATTTAAATTCATTTTGACTGCATTAAAATTTCCCAATGAAATATGTTTGAAAAAGCTTAAAGAATTGCGAAGAATTATTGAAATTATTAAATTTTTAATATCACTTATTACAGAATTTTCCATTAATTCTTCAATTTTAATGTTGTAAATTTGCAGAGTTTCTTGAATTTTGATGAATGATTCTTCTAGAAGTTTCAAATTAGAAATATAATTTTCACTGGTGAAGAAGAAATTCGAAGAAATTTTTTACGATCGGAATTAGTTCGGTGATGTTTGTGATTTCTTAAGATTCATTGGAATGAAAATTTGCTTTTGTTTCAAGTGAATTAGTTTCTTTATTCTTGGCTATGGATAGATGAAAGAACGACACAAAGAGAAAATATGCTTTGAAATTCATAGCACAAAATTTAAATTTCGTTTGAAATTTTTTTGGAAATTTGAACAAAAAGCTTTATTGAAATTTAAAAATAAACTAAAATTTTATAGAAATTTTATGATTGTTAAAAAAACAACTTGAATGATAGGAAATATTTGTTAAAATTACAATCAAAAAATTTTCAATGAATAAAAACTTATAAATCACAAAAAATTAAAACAAGGAAATTAATTTTGTATTCCACAATAGTCAAGTGTAAAAATAAAAGTTTATAACGAAAGAAAGAATTTTGTAATTGTATTATAACAAGGACGCTCAAGTCAAAATAAGTTTGATTATTTGCTATACGAAAAATCTTTAAGTCACAACTATTGAAGTCGAACAAATACTATTTTAAGAGATTTTCGGTTCTATTCAACCAGAGTTGTTGAAAAGAGGCAGTTAGTTTGTACAGAAAAAAATTTAAAATTGCTCTTTTTTCTAAATTAGACAAAATTTATTCAAATATCTTTAGTAAGGTCTAAGATATTAATTGTTGTAATAAAAAAAGCTATTTTCCTTAATATTTCATATTTAAAATTTTTTTTGTACAAGCATAATTGGCTGTTTAAACAACTTTCTATGCATCCAAACTAATTGGTTTAAAAAATTTATTTTCTATTGGAATTATTGAAAAGTTTTAAAGGAAGTTCACAAATTTTATTATTTTGATAATTATTTAAAAAATTGTATGGAGCATTAAGTCTTTTCAAATTTTCATTTAAA